>OU426989.1:600000-760000 GCA_911387755.1 Chrysotoxum bicinctum
GAAACTCAATGCCCACTTTCTATGCTATCCATATGAACAACACTGGCATTAAGGAAATCGAACAGTTTTCAGTTTTCGGTATGTGCATTACAGATTGTCTTGTGTGGAACGACTACATATATGACGTCCCCAAAAAAGCTAATAAGAGTTAAGGTATCCCGCAACGATGCAAAACATTGTTCACCTCTTCTGATTTTGCTTTTACCTATAACGCTTGAGTACAATGTCCAGATTTAGGCAGATGCTCCCATAACCCACTTAAGTCTCTTGAATAGAATCCAAAAAAGTTTTAAAAATTAAAGGTGGTATAACAGAAACATTTGCATCTTCCGAGCACCAGCGTAATATGTTACTTGTCTTTCATTATTTAACCGTTATTTCTATGAGCAGTCTGTTAGTGAAGAGGCCAGTTGCATTCCTCCCCTAAAACAATTCAATCGTATTGATCGCGCTTCAGAGAATGCCCATCAGTTTAGCCTCCAGCCCAACTTCGGACACACAGTTAAATTTAGAATTCCTTTAGCCGCACTACACGAATGTCTTATCCGGCTCAATATTTCCATCTTATTACTATATTCAGACCTTCAATATCAATGCGCTCCGGTATCTCCTTTTAAATCCTCTCCAACTGACTTAAATTCTCGCACGTCGCACTGTTCTCAAGCATTTTAAGGGTCACTTTCACTTTCGAGGTATACATATTATACATTGTTTGTATATGGGTTGGGGACATAATCTAGTATATGCCAAAACTCGGTTTCCAAATTCCAAAATTGTGTTATTTCAAAATTCTATATTTCTAAATTTTGATATTCCAAAATTCTGTAAATGTCTTTACGACATCTCATTTTGTTATTAAGCTTTGTCTGGCTATTGAGTGAACACTTACATATATCAACCCTGATGACACTATTAAAAAAAATTTTATATGGATGGAAAAAATTAATTTGCGTGTCCACCGACTGTCTATTTGTTGAAAGGGACCACTCGATGGACAGGTGCTGAACTACTATTTTAGTTGCTTAATTTGCTTAATATTTGCTCTAGCAGAAATTTAAGTTGAATATTCTTTTTTTTTAATGGACTAACGAGAAAGGAACTTCTTACCTCGCCCAAAACTTTCGAGTTCGGGGTCCTGACTTCACACAACATGTAGGTATTCAATAGATTGTTTGTCAGTATATGTGTGTCACATTTCCCCTTGGTAGGTATATATGGAAACAAAGAAGAAAGAAAGAAAAGTGCGCATATTGTGTGATAACTGACCTGAAAGGGGTCTAAGCTAACCTCTTTTCCAGCAGCAATTTCGTTCATCCGAATCTCAACCAAAAACTTATTTTTTATAAAAATGTAGATGATCAATTGTTCCATAAAAATGCGACCTCATAATCGCTTTCATAGTTCATTTTAACAATATTGTTTGCTATTTTTCAATGTACTCAAAACGATCATTGAACTATTTACATTATGTAGTTCATATGTCAGCACTTGACTTTTGACTGACTTCTGTCTGCAACTAATTGACAACCTGATCAAAAGAGCATTTGTACTAGGCTCATCGTTACATATACGAGTACCTAAGCAGAACGTGACGAAGCTAGAATTGCGCTTAAAAGCCGTAATTTACTTGAGCACTTCTAAGCGCCGCAGTCCCTTTGCCAACCAAACATTAGCGTACTCTTCCCTGACTGGACAGACTGACTGACTGAATGTCTGCTGTTGGCTACTCCGCACACTACAAGTAGTGAGTAAAGTGGAAAAGATTGAATGTAACTTTTGTTCGCTTCTTACCTTCAATTAACCTATCAAGGTTGGATATATTGATTGACTTCCCTCGTGAATGGTTAAACGCTGCAATCCGCCGCCACCGCCATCGCTGTGCTGTGCAATCCAAAGCGAATATATTGTTCATCGTTGAAATAGTTGGATAAGTAAATGAGAATTCCTTGTTTTAGGTACTTGCTCATATAAAATAACTTTTAAATTTAACACTTAAAAGATTGAAACCAAATTTGTGGTCTAGAGTTAAATATTTTTCAAATTCAAAGTTCCTTTATTGACCACAAAATTTATTAATTATTTTATCAAAAGACCAAAAATAAATAACTTTTTATACAAATATTTTGCTTGCTCATATTGTTACATAAATTTTCCAGATTTTAAATTGTGATGAAATTTTAATACTCACAAATTACTTAATATTGATATTAAACTGATTTTATTAACTGATGTAAAAAGGAAAAACTTTTTTTTTAGACTCAACTTCATTTGAAGTGCTATATTTTCTTTTAATGATTCAATAATCATATTAATTTTAAAACTTAATAATTTACAAATATTCCCCTGAAGAAGACAGCCACCCCTGTCGAAACGTCGGGAAAGCAAATGTAACTTCGTTGTTTCGTTGCCAAAAATATAGTGACCAAAAAAAGCCGAAGGAAAGATTTTATTTATCACTTCGACTCATCTATGATATTTCAAAACTATTAACCGTGTACTGTTTAGTTGAGAAAACGGTGTTTTAAATACATGAATTTAAGATTAAAGTTAACAGACTAAGGTTTTAATTTATTTTCACACTATAAAGACAAACTTAAAATAAAAAAAAATCATTACAATATTGTCCAAAAACTCTAAACATTTAGATACGACTTTTTACTTTATACTTCTCAGCATGTATTTTTACTTGCGATATAGGTACTATAGGGCAAGTTCTGCATTTGGAAAAAAAATCGAACTCGAGATTTTGATCAAAGTTGACATTACGATGATAGCGAAGACGAAAAAAGTGGGTCCGGCAATTCCGTCTGTCTGTCTGTCTGTCTGTCTGTCTGTCTGTCTGTATGTCTGTACCTCGATCTAGAGCCTAAGCCACTGGACCTATTTTCTTCAAACTCGGTAGTTATGGGTCTTCGGTGATTCCCTAGAGGGGAAATTGAAATTTTTTTTTTAGCTCTAAAACTAACGGTACCCCCCATACACCCGTAATGCAAAATCGTATTTATCTCGAAAACGGCTCTAACGATTTTGATAAAAAAAATTAGGTGTGATATTATGGACATGGACTACGTTTTGGTAAAAAAAAATTTGGGGCAAAATGTTATTAACGGTACCTGTCATAGAACCGTTTTTTTGATTTTCGACTTTCTCATTAACGGCTCTAACTATTTCAACCAAAAATTTTCGGCAGGAGTCCCCCTAAAGTTTAAAATAATATTGTATATAAAAATATTCGTAAAATTATTTGTTGGGTTTTTTTGAAAAAAAAATTTTTTTGAAAAATCAATATCTTCAAAACCTATGAACGATTATTTTTTGAAATTATTTCCTAAAATCAATATTATTAAATACTTAAAATTCGCATCCCACATTTTTTTCTTGAAAAATTTTAAAGAAATTTCTTATATAAAAAATTTATTTATTTAATAATAAAATGATTTTTTAAAGTTTGTTTGCATAAATTCATACTTTTCTAGAAATCAGACGGCAATTTAATTTTAAATTCATGTTTTATATTTATAAAATGTATTTTAAATTCCAAAGTACTTTTACATAAGAGCAAGTTCGTGCGATCCAGTCGTGCATTTTATTTTTTTTAACATAAAAATTAGTTTTGATTTATTTTATGAATTTTGTTTTTAATTTTAAATAGTTAGACGCATTTTTCAAATATAAAAAAGATAAGAGCATTAGCCTTTTTGATCATATATGTATATATGTACATACATTTTAACAAAAATGAAGAAATCATTAGAACTGTTTTTGAGATAAATAAGATTTTTTTAATAACTGTCAGGTATATCGTTCGGTTGGAGCTAAAAAAAATTCAATTTCTACTTTAGGGAATAACCGAAGACGCTTATTTACGAAGTTTTATGAAAATCATTCCATCGTCTTAGGTTATAGGTCAAGGAACGGACAAGAAATTTCGGGGCCCACTTTTTTGGTGTTCTCTATCATCGTAATGACAAATATAAATATAAAATTCACAGTATGCTTATGCTGTGATTTTTAATAAGATAAGTAAACATCGACCAATATTTGCTTCTCACTGGACAACCGGGACAGAACACCCCGAGAACATTAAAGTCACCTGACTTCTAAAATTAATTTAATATGCAAAATATATATTTATATTCTTTGAAATTAACCCATTGCATAAGGTAAGGCCCAATATGTATGTCCACAATTTTTTTATATTTTCAATGTATTATTTTTAGTTGTAAGCTAACACAAATTGTATATAAATGTTCAATAAAAATCGTTAAAAAAAATCAACAACAGAATCTAACTGATGAGCCCAGTCCATCACTGCAGAATTTAGAGTAAGGTTTTTTGAACTTTCAATTGAATTACATTCAATCGCTCTACTTAAATAGAAGTACTTTTCTTCATCTTTATAATGGACGTTATTAGCCTTCTTTTAAAAACAGTATTGATGTCAAGAAATTATAATTTTTAGTTTTTGGTATGCCATATTAAGGGAATCATTCATGCAACGAGATAATTTTCCGCTTTGCACAAAGATATAACTTTCACAACTTGTTTGCATGAATACCCTCTAAAAATACTTGCGTAAATGTGGAAAATATTCAGCTGTTCGTCAAACGTCAAAGTCAACTCATAAAAACTTTTTATCAAAAATGTATTTCATTCTATACTTAAACTTAAAAAGTGATTCTGTTGATTAAAAAATGCCAAGAACAAGCAAAAAAGAAGAAATTTGTTTAAATTGTATGAAGAAATTTGCTTTAAATGACTTAGTGCTTTTGTGAAATGTCAAATTTAATCGATATTTCTTTAGTTTATCAGGTTTTTTTCCCCTTTCCGCATGAAATACATACATGTATGTGAGATAATTTTATCAGATCTCCAGAAAATTTTTCCCATACAAATTTTGACAGCTCGTTTCTGCGGAGATAAAATTATCTGCTTTCCGAGGTTTATCAGGGGGGTCATTCCGTAAAACGATTATCGTCGGACGATATCGTTTTGACGATAATTTCACTTCACGTAAGACGATAATCGTCAAAGTGATATCGTCAAAACGATATCGTTTGCACGATAGCTAAATAGGTATCGTCTGTCATTAATTTCCATTATCTACTATTTGATCAAACTGAAGTCAAAATGTTTCGTCGCAATTTAGTTTTGTTACATAGTGAAAATGAAAATTCAAAAAAAAAAAAAAACAATTAATACGGTTACGAAGACAATTAAGAGATGAATCAGACCCTCTATATCTTCAAACCCATATGTAAGTATATTTTTTTACATACAATACATAAATATGTAGGCACATAAGTAATCTTTCTTACTAATTGTTGTAAAATAATTTAAACCATTATAGTTTTGTTCAACGTTTTCGAATTTCAAAAGAAGCCTTGTTAATGATACTTACATTTTGAAATTATTAATGAAATTCGTGTCGGCGGCGGCAACAAATAAAAATAAAACAGTAACAGTAAACACCACACATACATAAGTTGTTGGCATGTTTGGAAACAAGAAATTTCTTACAAATTTTCACAATTTCCCATAGACAAAAACCAAATTTGAGAAACTTGCTTACATTTTCAAGTTATCGAACAAGCATTGTCTTTCATGGATTTCATTTTGACATTTCAGTCACAGTATAAGAGTATCTGAAATTAACTGAACGATCTTATACCGAAAACGATTGACGAGACGATAGTGATAAAGTTACGTGAAGCAAATTATTGACGATAGGTAACGTTTATGATAATCGTTTTGACGATTATCGTTTTGAAAGTTACGGAATGACCCACCAGGGTTTTCCGCGTTTACATCAATCAGTTCAAAAAAATTGTTTTAAATTTGCTCCAAAATTCGTAATTTGTAATTTTTTTGAACATTCCATTTTAAAGTTCTAATTATTTTAATACTACTAAATTTTATTTTATAAGTATTTAATAATTTAATTATTAAATTATAATATATTGAATAATTAAGCTACACAAAATTTGTAGATGTACGATCATAGAATTTGAATTAAATAAATAAAAGATAGATACGAAGAAAGTAGGAAAGGAAACAAGCGCTCACGAAAAGGCTTATACTACCACATTTAAATATTCATTACTATTTTAAGGACGGTAATTATCAACCGCCTTAGGTTTATGACGCTCATAACTCAAAGTTTTAGGTAAATGCACTATTATAACATTAGAACGGTTGAAACCAGTCATAAGTTTTATGAGTGTCAAATGTCCATAAATATTTATGGGTCTCTTTATTTAAATAAAGCTTTGTTTCTGAAAAGGTTTACGTAGGACTTCTTTTTCATTTACGCTTCAATAAAAAAAATTGTCCGAAGATAGGATGTACTAGGTCTAATTTTCATTTACATCGTGAACCAATCTATAAAGTGTTAAGTTTCAATGTTTTGAAGATAATATTCCACCGATTTTTAAAATCTGTTGTTACGATCTTGCAGCTCCACTTTGTTTTAAAATCAATGTGTATTTATGGACGTGGAGATATTTACTCCCATTCATAAATCTGGGTCAAAAGTATCTGTTGAAAGCTATTGACCCATTGCAAACTTGCAATTAATCCCTAAAATTTTCGAAGCAGTTGTAAGAAATAAATTATAAACCCTTATTCATAATCATATAAGATCTGCAACTGATGATTTAGTAATATTTTCTAAGTTCTATCTAACCCATATGGAAACGCGTTCGCAAGAAGATGCTAAACTGATTTTCCGAATGTCTTTGACCGTGTTCAAGAGTTCAACGGTATGTCCTTTGGAAGAAACTTAAGGTGTTTGGCTTTAATTTTTCGCCCCTTTAGTGGATAAAAAGTTATTAATAGGTAGAAAACAAATTATCAAATTGGTATAGAAACATTAAATTTTTCAGGTGTTCCTCAAGGAAGTCATCTTGGATCGCTGCTTTTTATTATTTTCATAAGTTGCTTATCACTTCATCTAAATTATTTTAACTGCCGAGGATTTAAAAAAGTTCAGCAGCATTAATACAATTAATGATGTGAATGAGGTTCAATCTGATTTAAACTAAATTATCAATTAGTGCAAGCTCAATTGGCTGTACTTCAACAATAGAAAATGTAGCGTAGTTCCATTTTGCAGAAACCAAAATTCCTGATGATTACAAACTCTAAAACAATATATGTATATGTTACAGAGAATTGATAGCCAGATCTACGAGACATATTTATATAGAAAATGGTCACTACATAAGAGTGGAGTGAAATAAGGGAGGTGGTGCTACTCTTCAAAGAATAACCACAATTCCCATTTTAAACATGTGATTTCAAATAACAATTCCTGGAAAAACAAACCAATATGTTATGGAAAACAATTTGTTTAATATAATCGCAAGGATAAGTAAAAACCATCAAATAAAAGACGACATCATTTTTGGTCAACTTCCTTTAAGAGCCTGTCAAACATAGCCCACTTAATAGATAATAGATTATAGGTAATAAATTATTGATGAAACATCTCGACAACTTCCGAAACGGAAAAATTCACTGCAATAAATAACAAATGAAGTATGTATTCCCTTTAAAAGTAAAAAGGATGAATGAACATAAGCTTTTCCTCAATGCCACTTATTCTGTGATAAAAAAAATGTTAAAAAAAAAACACGAATTATTTACCATACATAATAGGCCAAAAAACATCACTGGATGGCTATTCAGATGAGAGCTGTTGAATTTTTATTAACTACTGTTCACTTCGTTGAAGGACTACAACTCCACTTCAGTGGACGAGTATCTAGAGAAAAAAAAAACTGAATAAACAAAAATGATAAAAACAACAAAATAAAACATCCTTTGTCAGAGAGTATCCTTTTGAATCGATTGTTCTCGGTGCGCTGAAATATGCGGAAAGGGACATTTTCGATATGTCAATGTATCATACAGTTGTTGTTGGGTGGTATATGAAATTGCTTTCTTTTCCCGTTGTTTGTTGTCGTTGGAGTTATTTGAAACTTTGGAGGATATCCTTGTCTCCTTGACATATCCTGTCGATTATTCTACTCATGGTCGTTGTAGTTGTTGATGGGACGAATGAAATTTGAGCGTTTTTTTGTCGGTTTTATTACATTTGAAGATCGAGACATTGTATCGTTGTTTAGTTTGGTGCTTCAATTTACGAATTGTGCACAGAACTGAGTTTGTAGAATCAAGTTACTTATTTTATTTAAGAAAGATATGTCGCAGGTTAAAACACCTACACCTGACGGAAATAGGTATTTATTGCGCTAACAATACTAAACTTAACATTTAAGATGGTTTAAAAAATCTTTTAGGTATGTATGTATATATTTATACTTATACCAACGAGGGGATACATATTAAATTTGAAATCGATTCAAGTTCTTTTCCTACTATTAGTTTTATATTTATTGGGTCTTGATATTAGATTTAGTAGATTTGCAATATAAAAGAGAAGAACTGCAGAGATTATTTTAAGAAAGACGAACAAAACTGTTTAAGAAATTACGATGTTACGAAATTACACGAAAATTTCTAACTTCAACGCTTACCTAATAAAATCAACCATTATCATTTTCAATATCAAGTTTAACCAACATTGCTGAAGTTGTTTCCGAGAAAATTGCCAAATATCATCACAATGTTAGATTTGAAACTTTTTTTTAACACGAAACAAATACTTCTTCTACAAGGCATAAGAATTATGCCAACGAATACTCACAAAATTATATTTTATTAAATAATTTTCAATGGGCTTCCAAAATATATAGCCCTTATTAATTACACCTACCTTCCATTCAAAAGATTGTTGTTGTTGCCCTTTGACATTTCATAAAACTTTAGTCGCATTGGTATTTTTGTTTTCTTTTGTATCGAGTTTTCACATTTTCGCACAAAATGTTTTCTAAGATTTTTCAATGAATTTCAATTGCTAGTGTTCGATTGGTTTAGTTATATATTTAAACCTAGTATCGAACAAATTTAGTTTAAAATATAATATTCATGCCGATTTGTGAATTCGCAATATTTTATTAAATCCTACTATCCTACTATCCTATCCTACTTCCTACTATCCTACGATGTTACGATGTATGGATGTTTGTTACTCAATAACGCTTGAACAACTGAATGGATCTTGATAAAATTTAACACACAAAAAAGTTATAGTCTGGATTACCGTATAGGCTACTTTTTTTTTATTATCAGGGGAGGGACATTGGGTGGTCGAAACACCCCAAATTATTTATCTCTACTTCTATTTTCGTATTGCACTGAAATGTAGTACATATACATAAGTATAGTTGTATTGAAATGCCATACTTTGGTGGTGCGGGCCCAGAGGAGGGGCATTGTTTGATTAATAAACCTAAGCAGTAAGGATAAAAACACTCAACAAAGTTTAAAAAAAAAAATTAAACAAAATTAAATTCTCCGAATTAAAAACAAAAACAATTTGACAAATATTTGTGTGTCTTTGAATTTAAACTATTTTAAGGTAAGTTAAACTTTATGTGCCTACAGGTTTAACTAAATACATTGTTATAGGATAGTTACATATGTACGTATGTGATTTGCTCATTGTTTGTTAGTTTTTTCAAAATATCCTTCGCTTGGCTCCCAGTGCCGGATTAAGCCAGCGCGGGGCCTGTAGCAAATTCTATCAAGGGGCCCTTAGACTGTTTTAGGTTAGGCACTTATCAAGTTTATGGTATTAAATAAAACAAAACTGTTACAAACAAACTTTTCTTGATTTAATTTGGGAAAATTTATAAATAATGCTGTTGATATCGACTTCTCGGAGTAAATCATGTTCAATATTCATTAAAGTGAGGAGATTAAGACGTTGTTGGCTCATGTGTTCCTCAATTAATTTTTAACACGTTTTAATGTTGAGAAAGATCGTTCACCACTGCAGTTGGTGATCATGAGAGACAAATAAATGCGCAAAGCAATTTCAACGTTCGGGAAACAAGATTGTAAAGAATTATTTATCAACAGCTTGTAAACCTGCATTTCCAGAGCCTCATGATTCCTGCTGTCAATAATACCAGCCACATCAGAATTGAGCATTGAAGCGAATTGTACTAATTCGTTGCCCAGCCTGTCCTCCAAATCATCTGCGTAAGCACTTACTATGGTTGCAGATTTTTAATTTCTTCTGGTGGAAGAGATTTTATATGAAGGTTTTTATAATACAAATTCTATATACTACTAAAATAAATCAGCCAAGTAGAAGACTTAGCACTATTAATGGACTTGTTGAATTATTGATTCAAAATAGCTTTTATGGCTTTTAGTCCACAAAAATTGGCGTTTCGTCCGGGTGATCGCACATGGACTCATCAGTTGGCTGTGAGGACCTTGTCAATACGCAATTTTTATTGAATTCAGTTCATCTTACATTGATTTTTTAACAAAAATCCAATGTGAACTATATCCAACCAAGATTAAAATTGTAATCATTAACGTTGAAATATTTTGCTATTTTCAACAAAAATTCAACAAATCCATTAATAGTGCTAAGTCTTCTACTAGGCTGATTTATTTCAGTAGTATATAGAATTTGTATTATAAAAACCTTCATATAGAATCAATGCTCGGCCACGGCCAAAATATTCCAACGTTAATCAATGATTATAATTTTAATCTTGGTTGGATATAGTTCACATTGGATTTTTGTCTAAAAATCGATGTAGGATGAACTGAATTCAATAAAAATTGCGTATTGACAAGGTCCTCACAGCCAACTGATGAGTCCATGTGCGATCACCCGCACGAAACGCCAGTTTTTGTGGACTAAAGGCCAAAAAAGCTATTTTGAATCAGGAAGAGATTTTAGCTCTCGGAATATTCCGAAAATGCCAGCAATTTTATGATAACTGTTACTGTATACGTTTACTAAAGCAGTGAGTACGCTATCAATGGTGACAATAAATACCCGAATTTCATACCGTTGTTCAATTTGCGTTTGGTGCATGCGAAACATGATTTTTGGTAAGACCAGCAGATAGAAAAATAAAATTTTAGTTGATCATTTTGATGCAAATATTTTCTTCTTAGTAATTGTGACTAAATCTAATATGTAAATAATACTTTTTTATGGTCAGAAAAGGTTGGTGCGCGGGGCCCCCAAATGCGCGGGGCCCGTAGCATTTGCTACTCTTGCTTCGTGGCTAATCCGGCACTGTTGGCTCCATTACCTTTAAGAAAAGGACTTGATTGGATTTATTGGTTTGCTGTTTTGTTTTAATCCAGGTACATGCATACACGTTAAATAAAAATAATTCGTACGCTTTCAACTTCTCATGTTGAACAGGAGATCAGTTGTGACAGTTCTTGGCTAAGCTAAACGTGTTTATTATTTCAGTGGTAAGTCGAAGTCGTCTTTTTCAAATAGAGCTGTTCAACGATGACACCAGAAGTAAAATAAACACCCAAAAACGAGATTCCGTACTTCACACAAGATTTCCATTTACACAAGATTTCCAATGCAAGAAAAACTGAATCTACCATTGAATCTACAGAAAATTTTAGACACATGATTTATTTTGAAAAACTTCAGTTGAAAAAAAAAATTACTTGCGGGAGTTCCCGCACGGGTACGCTAGTATTAAATATTTTGAAAAAAAAAAAATGATGTAAGTGAATTTTTCGTACAATTCACTAGAAATTCTAACCTAGTACATATAGAATTCGCTTCTCTATTGCAACGAGAGCAACGAGGGTAGAAGTTCCCCTTGGCATCATGGTTAGTGCGTTGGACTGTCATGCTAAAGGTCTTGGGCTCGATTCTCAGCCCCAGCGAAAAAGTTTAACTGATGCTTATTAGCCGTTCGGAATCGGCAGGAAGATTGTAGGTCCCCTCCATTCCTGGTAACACGCTCACAGGAATGGTTGAGAGTTGTGAGTCACTAGGTCCTGTTTCTTTTCGAGCTGTTGCACTACCAAATTTATGTTAATGCAACAGGAAAGTTAGTTCGATGAAATGGTTTGTATACTAAAAAACTATCACGAGCTGAAGCGCCTTCAAAAATAAATTTATGAGCTGGTAACATTGCATATGGTCACTCAAAACATGCGCATAGTAGAAAAATATTTCCTTCGAGTTTCTAATGTTTTTATTCCAAACAATAAGCATCTGCTTTCATATGAAGGCTTAAGAATATTCTAATTTAATTAAAAAAAAAAAACATGTCTACTAAACTGCACAACAATACAAATCACTGATCTTATTAAATAATTGAAAAATGTAATAAATGTTCAAAAGTAATTAAGCTCCTTAGTGTTTCTTTTGACAAAACCTAGCATTTAATTGGCCTTATTGATCATGTAGTCGTAGTGAGGATTTACGTCAAGAATAACTATACTGGATCTTTTTTCTGCATAACCCTTTCTATTTTCTGTATTATCTATTTTTACTGTCAGTAAAGCAAAAAAAAAACAAAAGAAACCACAAATAAACTAAGAAACTAATTTTTAAACATTTAAAAAGTTAAAAAAGTGGACTTAAGTCCGCAGTATTTGAATTGAAATCCATAGTAAGGAGAGCGACATTTCTTTGCAAAAATAGTTACACCTTTGAAAACTATTTTGATCTACAATCTTAACTAAAAATAAATGCACACTTGGTTTGTTATTTTATTACCAAAATATTATTTTTATTTTTATATTTTTATTTTTTTATATTTTTATTACCAAAAACTGTAGCCATAAATAAGCTCTAAGCCTTATACTGTATAAACCTGGTATTCTAATCTCACAAGCGAAAGGCTTACAACATGATTGATGAATTTATTGAAATTCAAATTTTCCTCTAACTCACTTCACATCAACTCTCTCCAAAAAAAAAATGCATATCCCAATTAAATACGACATCAATGAAGTGTAAGAAATTGTCTTTAACCGCAATAAAAAACATTCAATTTTTCAAAAACCATACATAACTACATACACACATGGTTTGCTTAGAATTGCTAAAGTTGCTTAAGCATTAAGCCTGGGCCTGCAATTAAGTGCGCGCACTGGTACAACACATCACGCATGTACGGTTGGATATTTTTCTTCCCCCGTTCGTTTTGTTTTTATATGCAACGTCCGCCATGGGAGTTAATTAAAAATTCCAATCATCGTACAATTAATTTTTATACGGAACCTATTTCAGATGTGCGGCATACAACAAAAGCTGCTGTATAGATATGGCTAGCTGCTGATGCAAAGAGCTTGCCTATAGGATCGGCAAAACTTGTTACTCAACTACTCGTAGATGATTTCTTGACTCGGATTTTTCGCTTTTCGATAAGATTCCAGACAGGTACTTGTTTTTTGTGCAGATTTTACGTTGTCACACTTGCTAGATAATAATCAGAGATTTTCTTTTTTAATTTTTATTTTGCTTGATCGAACGATCAACCCACTATATGCATAAAACGCTGAAAGTATAGGAACGCAGATAAATGCTTGTGTAGGCAATCAACTTTTTGTTTTTTTTTTTTAATAAATTGCTTTTAAATTCTTACGGATTTTGTTATCTCACAATTAATAATAAACTTTTTCTTGAAGACTCTGACTTAGATGAAACATACACTAAGAAATATCCATCGATGCAGTTTATTTATGTGGGCTAAATGAATAATGCTTCAATCAACCATTTAAGTCCTCACAGTCATCTGTTTTGGAAACTAGGGTTTGGGAATTTTAAATAAAAATAATGCAACCGATAAGATTTATAATGAAGAACAAATTAAATCTTAAATGACACTTCAATTGGTCAATTTCAATGAAATTTTTGAGGTATTAAAGATTCTTTTAGCTACTTATGAACAATAAGATTCGTAAAAGCTGTCAATAATGAGTTTTGCGTCCACTATATTTTATTTTTGACGTAATGGGTGCGTTTTGAGGCCATAACAAAATGAGGTCTTTTCTGTTTGAACGATCAAATACTTGACCGTCAACCCGAGATCTCTATTTATTCCTTTTATCGAAAGGATAGACAGATCTTGGTTGATGCGTTGACCTATTGTCAGCGGTAGCGAAAAAAGCGAATTTAATTTGTATTAAAACCTTACTGGTTTATTTCCGATTACTTTATATCTTGTGTATAATTAATAAAATAACGAAGGACTTTTAATGGCTTACGAAAAAAGACCATAAAAGCGAGCGAAAACAACGACGAAAGTTTTGAATAAAAAGGCAAAGATTTTCCACTAAGGTTTGTGTAACAATCAGTACGAGTTTATTTTGTAGAGCGGTATTTATACAATTTTTCAGTAAATTTAAAAAGAGAGATTACGTTATATTTAACGTTTAGAATTTAAAGCGAATTCAAATATATAAAAATTATGGCGAGTGGTATAATTTAAGCGCCAAGTTTAAAATTAAAAATATAAATTTGGTAGTTACAAAAATGTGAACTAGAATCAAGATATTTACAAATTATTTGAAATTATTGAAAATTATTGAATTGAAAGTCTTTATGATGATGATTTTCGGCTTCAACATTCCGCCTCCTTTGAAAGGACTTCCTTTCAAGATGGAATCGCTGCAAGTTTACGAATGGGTCGTCTGAATTCTCCTCGTGACGTTTTAACATCGGCGACTCTGACTCGACCATCTGGACCTTCGATGATTTTCGTAATTCTTCCCAATAGCCACCTTTGAGGTGGAAGATTGTCCTCGTGAATAATGACGAGGCTACCAAGAGTGATATTTGGACTGGAAGACGCCCACCTTGCACGACCTTGGAGTTCTTGGACGTACTTTGATGACCACTGCTTTTAGAAGTGAGATTTTACGGCATTTATTCGCCGCCATCTTTGAAGATAGCTGATGTCGGAGACGTCTACTATTGGCTCAGGAATTGATTTAAGCGATGATCCAATAAGCAGATGTGCTGGCGTTAGGGCTTCAAAGTCATTGGGATCTGTAGACATCGGAGTTATTGGCCTGGAGTTCATTATGGCCTCGATCTCCACCAGTGCAGTTGACAGCTCTTCGAAAGATAGCTTGGCCCCTCTTAGGCTGCGATAGAGATGGCCCTTTGCAACTTTTACGGCCGCCTCCCAAATTCCACCGAAGTGGGGTGCCCTGGGGGGTATAAAATGAAAATTTATGGATATATTAGAGCAACAATTTATAATATTTTGTTGGTTAGATTTTTTGAACAACATATCACGCAATTCTTTAAGTTTTGACTGAGCGCCAACAAAGTTTGTCGCATTGTCACAATGGATGTCTGTGGGAAGACCTCTTCGACCTATCATCCTTTTCAAAGCTCCTATAAATGCATCGGCTGAAAGATCCGACACAGCTTCCAAATGAACTGCTTTTGACGAGAAACAGACAAAAACCGCCACATAGGTTTTATAAGGAACTTTGCCTCGAATTTTGTAATAAGTGAATATTGGACCACAGAAATCCACCCCACAACATATAAACGGGCGTGATGGTGTCAATCTGTCAGCAGGCAAATCTCCCATAACCTGCTCAAATAATCTTGGTCTATACCTTGCACAGTGTGGACAATTTTTAACTATACGCCGTGCTACTTCTCGAACATTAATCATCCAAAATTTTTGTCTCGTCAGCGCGACTAGAGCTTTTGGACCAGCGTGATAGTTTGAATAGTGAAGATGTTCGACGAGTGTTTTACTAAAAATGCTATCTTTTGGTATCAATAATGGATGCCTACTTCCTTCCGGCATGTTTGCGTGCTTCAATCGTCCGCCCACTTTCAGCAAAAGAAGCCCGTTTCTGTCTTCGATAAACGGACATAGCGATTTTATTGATCCTTTAAGTGGTGCGTTTGTTTTTATTGCTTCGATTTCCTTGGCAAAATACTTCATTTGAACCACGTTTACTATAATTTGTAAGGAATATTCTAGCTCTTCAGCTGTAAGACATTCACCTGGGAACGGGATTCTCCTGATTCGTAAATTTAAGTACCTTGCAACGTATGCGAAGATTCTGATGAGTTTTGTGTATGAACTTACTCTTTCTATTGTTTCGAGATAATGGTTTTTGTCTTGTTGTTGACAACTCAAAACCGTTTTTCGTTTCTCCAACGAAAGTTCCTCTGGAGAAGGAAGGATTCCTGCTGTCGATGGCCAGTTTTCCTCATTTTCAACCAAATATTCAGGACCCTTGAACCATATCGAGTTAATTAGCTCATCGACGGTGCATCCTCGCGATACCAAGTCTGCAGGATTTTCCTTTGTTGGAACATGTTTCCAAACTACATGCTTAGTACTTTCCTGAATTTCTGCAACCCTATTTCCAACAAATGTGTTAAGCTTTGAAGAGTGTGTGGATATCCAGTGCAAAACAATTGCAGAATCCGTCCAAAAGAACGCTTCCGAGTATTTTTTATCTATAACTTTTTGAATCTTTACCCAGAGTTTGGACAAAAGATGTGCTGCGCAGAGCTCCAAGCGAGGAAGTTGTTTCTTTTTTGCGGGTGCCACCCGGGACTTGGTGACTAAAAGCTTTACTCGTATTGACCCAAGAGTATCTATGCTTCTCAAGTAAATGCAACAACCATATGCTTTCATAGATGCATCTGCAAATCCATGTATTTGGTAGTTTTCTTTGTTTTCTACAAAAACGTACCGAGGAACCGAAAGATTTTGAAGTGAGTTAAGGTCTGTCATAAATTGACGCCACTCAATGTCGATGTTTTGGGGAATGGATGCATCCCAGTCAACTTTATCAATCCAAAGCTGTTGAAGAATTATCTTAGCTCGAATTATGATGGGGCTAAGTAAACCCATTGGGTCGAAAAGAGATGAAGACAAAGATAAAATAGATCTCTTAGTATATTTTGTATAAATTCGATTTGGTTTATAAGAAAAACTAAATTCGTCAGCGAGAGGATTCCAAGCGATACCTAACGTACTTGTAAGATTGGAATCAGTTAATCTTATTTCTTTTTGTTTAGCTTCCTTGATTAAGGAAAGATGGTTGCTATTCCATTTTGACAGCTCTAATCCAGCTGAATTCAGAATTGAAACGACTTCGTTTCGTTTTTGACTTAGAGTCTCTAAGTCGTCTGCTCCTGTCAACATATCGTCCACGTAAAAGTCTGATTTTAAAACGGAAGCACCTAGGTGCAAATGTTCTTCGTTTTTATCAGCCAAGTATTGAAGACAACGGATTGCCAAAAATGGCGCAGATGATGTACCATATGTTATGGTGTTTAGTTGGTAGGTTTTTATTGGAGTTTGTGCATCTTCTCTCCATAAAATATACTGCAAATTTCTATGCGATGGATGTACAAAAACTTGTCTATACATCTTTACAATGTCGGCTGTGAGTGCATATCGATAAAGTCGAAAGCGAAGTAAAATGATTAAAAGTTCATCTTGTATTGTAGGACCAACCATAAGTATTCCGTTTAAGGATATTTGCGACGATGTCCGACAAGATGCATCGAATACCACGCGTAATTTTGTGGACACGCTATCAGGCCTAATTACACATTGATGTGGTAGATAATAGTGTGCGATTTCAAGATTGGGATTGTGAACGAGAGACATATGTCCTAATGATTCATATTCTTTCATGAAATCTACATACTGCGTTTTTAATGATGAATTTTTTGATAATCTACGTTCAAGAGATAAAAATCTTTTGAAGGCAATATCATAGGAGACTCCAAGGCAGCTGGGATCTCGTTTAAGGGGTAGTTGAACCATAAGCTGACCGCTAGGCAGGACCTCAATTGTGTCTTCGAAATGTTTCTCACATGCGGTTTGCTCTTCAGACCACCTCCACTGATGACCCTGAATCTCTTCCAGTTCCCAGAATTTCTCCAAATATGTATCTAAGGAACTATCTTTTGTATGGACCAAGCAAGATTTCTTTTCTATTCCCTGTGTTTTGTATCTGCCAGATACTATCCAACCTAAAGCAGTTTTTTGCAACAATGGAAGTCCTGGACCTAATTTGACCTGTCCTGTTTCCCGCAAATTAAAGAAAGCTTCAGCACCGATTAACATATCTATTTGAGATGGCTGATTGAAACTCTCATCCGCAAGCTCCAAATTCGATGGCAGGTTCCAATTGGTAATGTTGAGTGCTGTTTCCGGTTGATACCCTGTGATGGAGGGTGCGACTAAAAATTCTAAGGAAAATTCGAAATTGCTGTATCTTGAACGAATTGTCGATTGAGTTAGATACTTTGTTTGTGTTTCTGTATCTCCTATTCCCACAATATCGACGTTCCTTCTTTGTTTTTTAAGACAAAGTGAGTTTGCGAATTTCGCATTAACAAAATTAACTTGGGAACCAGAATCAAGTAGAACCCTACCCAACTGAAAACCTCCTGACGAGTCTTTGACAAGAACTAAGGCGGTTGCCAAAATAACCTGGGTTACAGGAACACGCTCCTTCTCCAATGCGGAATGTGCTGCAGCTGATGTATTCGGCAAGCATGTACCTTGTGAAACCTGAACACTGGAAGCGTTATCTGTAGATTGGGGCCTATGTAAAAGAGTATGATGTGCTTGTTTGCAACTTTTGCACCTGTATGCCGATGGACATTTTGACACATTGTGACCCTTTCCTAAACAATTCAAGCAAAGTCCTATTCTCTTTGCTTTTAAATAACGATCCATTACAGAAAGCTCCATAAAACCTTTACAGCTTGTAATTGAATGGTTATTGTCTTGACAAAGGATACAACAATGTTGATTAGCAGCAAGTGAAGTTTGAGGACGATGATGAGCATATGTGGGCTTTGGTTTATTGAGTTGTTTATGAGTGGAATTCGAACGTAACTGTTTGCTATCTCTAGCTTCCAGGAATTGACACCGTTTGTTGAGAATACTAGCACATTCTCTCCATTCAGGTAATTTGCTATAGTCCAGTTGTTCATCCCATTTGGACTGTGTTTCTGGATCAACCTTCGACATGGCAATATGTATTATTATCGCATTGCAAATATTTTCAAACGACCCTATCGAAAGTAGTGAACTAAACAAAGCAGAGATATTATCCACTAATGTCCTTAATGACGCAGAAGATGATTTGGGAACCTTGGGTAATTCAATCAACTCGGATATATTTTCCAAAAATATGAGGCAGTCATTGTCATAGCGCTCCTTCAAACTAAGAAGTGCTTTAGGATAATTTGCATCCGTGACTTGAAAAGCCTTTACTGTACCGAGCGCATGATCCGTCAAACACGAGAGCAAATAATTAAATTTTTCAATATTAGTTAAGCTTGAATCATTTTCTACCAGATTGTTAAATGAATTTATGAAGTTTTTATACTCCGAATATTTTCCGCTAAACCTAGGCAAACGTTGCTTAGGAAGCCGACTTGTTGAATGCGGGATATTACTTAACGTCAAATCTGCAACACTACATCGCCTACCACTTCCCAAAAGCGAAATAATTTTTGTTTTAGCTGTGATGTACAAATCTTCGATCTCACCTCGACTGGTATCTGTGGGAACTAAGACTTCTATTTGGTTTTGGTACACTAAAATTTGTTTAAAATAAGACTCCAAAATTCCTAGGCGACACTCAAGTTCAGTTGGCGTTAATACGTTGGAAGTTGATTCCACTATATTTTTTATCCGGGTTATACTTCCTTTAGTAGAAGCTCGTTGTTGCTTTAATTCCTCAAGGCTCGGTTTAGTTGCCATCACGAAATTAATAAAAAATCAAAAATCTATTTAAACAGCAACAATAAAATCCTAGATGTTGATCTAATTGCAATAGAAATCGGCAACCCTGTTCCTCACGAAATACTTTTAAACAGGAACAATTTTAATCCCACGGCGAATTGAGTAAAGACAGATATTGTAGAAGTATAATATAATTATAACGACTGACTATAGTACTATATCAATTTATTTAAATGCAATATTATGATTCAAATATTTGAATGTAGATTTCAAATTTAAATTGATTGTTTTGTATAATAACGACGAAATTCAAATCAACCAAAAAAGCTTTTCTTCAGTGCAATGATCATGCAGCAAGATCTCCCGCGACGACGACGAAAAATAACAAATCTCCTATATGAGCTTTGAGCGAATGATGTGTGGGCGAAATGGAGATCGTTGCACTGAAATCAAGTTGCAATCAGGTGTCTATATTAGATTTTTATGAATTTTGATTGTGGGCAATTCTGCAGCCAAATGCAAGAAGCGAGAGACGAGAGGCGAGCGAACGAGAAGAATAAGGCGAATAACGACGAAAAAGGCAATGGTGTGGTGGACGCGGGGGCGGCAAAACTAGCTTGGAGCGAAAGCTTCTAATGTGTGGACAGTGGATCGTAAATATACTCTTTTGTGGATTCTATAGAATTTTTTCCAGCGAAAGCACTATGATCTATACGGATACTGACGATCAATGCATAGGCAAATTATGTAGGTTGTTGTAGGTATATTTAATTTAAATTTGTAGATTTAAGGTTTTATATTTAATTTTATTATTTTTAATTAAAATAAACCCAAAAATGGAATATGTTGTTCAATTTTGATAATAAATATTTAATTTATGAGCAATATAATTAATTTTTAGGGTCGGTTTTAAATCGAAGGTGCGTTTTAAAACTTATTTTAAATTGATTTAGAGTTTTTTGTATTTACAGCAGCAACGCACATTTGAGTAAAACTTAGACCACACATACCTTTGTGAGAGATATACTTAGCTCCCACAATTTTTCTCTGGTTTTCTTCAGGTTAGTTGTAACTCCTCTTGGATGAGTGGACAGATTCTCTGGACATCAACTGGATTTTCTGCTGTTGGTCCTCTTTCCTCTCGAGGTTTTTAGCACTTCACCTACACCATGCACTCACGAAACCGAAACCGAAACGCGGCGAGAAATATGTACTGTATAGAATGTTCAATGTCAATGTCTTACACTTTTGTTCATATTTCTTTATACACGATAATGTAATTATAGTTTTTTAATAATTTAAACGATTATAATATGGGTTTCGATAACCACTTTTAACACGTTGGGCGCCAAAAAATGAACGATCAAATACTTGACCGTCAACCCGAGATCTCTATTTATTCCTTTTATCGAAAGGATAGACAGATCTTGGTTGATGCGTTGACCTATTGTCAGCGGTAGCGAAAAAAGCGAATTTAATTTGTATTAAAACCTTACTGGTTTATTTCCGATTACTTTATATCTTGTGTATAATTAATAAAATAACGAAGGACTTTTAATGGCTTACGAAAAAAGACCATAAAAGCGAGCGAAAACAACGACGAAAGTTTTGAATAAAAAGGCAAAGATTTTCCACTAAGGTTTGTGTAACAATCAGTACGAGTTTATTTTGTAGAGCGGTATTTATACAATTTTTCAGTAAATTTAAAAAGAGAGATTACGTTATATTTAACGTTTAGAATTTAAAGCGAATTCAAATATATAAAAATTATGGCGAGTGGTATAATTTAAGCGCCAAGTTTAAAATTAAAAATATAAATTTGGTAGTTACAAAAATGTGAACTAGAATCAAGATATTTACAAATTATTTGAAATTATTGAAAATTATTGAATTGAAAGTCTTTATGATGATGATTTTCGGCTTCAACACTGTTTTTAACTTGCGATGTAGAATTTCTAGAGTTCTTGACTTACTCGAGATTTAAATTTGTCATTCATATAGATAATAAACAACACGGAAAATGTGGGTTCCGAAATGAATATATTTGTTGTATTATAGGTATACGTATATATCTACTATATCACTTTTAAGAACACAGACAACGAAACGGTTTTTTCCCAATGTAAGAAAAACCTCATTTAATAAACTGAGGTTCCTGCTCAATATCTACGCAAGTATTGGTTTCTGGCAGCATAAAAATTCTATGCGCCATTTTGAAAACCATTTTTTAACATTTGTATGGTAGGTACCTTTATTAAAATGCACGACTGGGTCGCACGAACTTGCTCCTATGTAATCGACTAGGAATTTAAAAAACGAATGTTATTAAAGAAAACTGTTCATAAGGATAAAATTAATTTTTAAATTCTTTTAGTAGTAACAGAATGCTATGCACATATGAATTTATGAAAGAACAAAAATTATAAGTCCTTGTAGTGGTTTCTTTAAAAAAAAGCTTTTATATACAAACTTTTTAAAAGCTTTTTAAGAAAAAATTTTAGTAATTTAAAGTTTTTATTATTGTTCGAATAAAAATTAAATTTACGAAAAGAAATATTGACCCGTTTCGGAGATATCGAATTTTCAAAAAAAAAGAAAAAAATAGATTTTTTTTTCAAAAATTCAAAAAATATTTATTTTAAAGTTTTGAAATGCAATGTGTTTTAGACTTTTTAGAAGCTTCTCTATAAAAATGTTCATTAAGATCCGTTATGTGGATAATGAGAAATTCAAAATTCGAAAAAATGGATCTACAATCTGTAATATCTTAATTTCAAAATTATTTTTGTTAAATTAAAGATCGTAAAAATTAATTGAAAGAAAAAAAATTTTATCAAAATTCTGGGTGCCGTTTTCGAGAAAAATACGATTTTTGAAAACCATTTTTTTAAATTTTTTAACATTTGTATGGTGGGTACCTTTATTTTTAGGTAACTGTAAGGCATATTGTCCTTCATAACTTCTTAACAATACCTACTCTAAACTTTATATACATACCTTACAATATAATATACTTTATACCTACATAGCTCTAAGTATACTTTTTAAAGCTTGTTATTTTATTATTCTAAATATATTATTGTTTGATGAAGAATACAAAATATATATATGGAGATTTATCTAAACCTTTATTTGAATATAAGAAGACCCGTTATATCTCAGAAGTGGGATAAGCTAAGATTAAAGATTGAAAATTGAGTGTTGAAGATGGAATTACAAAAAAAAAAAATCCGAAAACTACATATAAGATATTATGTATGTATAAGAATTTGTCACAACTAATGAATAAATTTAAACTGCTTGCATGGTGCGAAGCAAGCAATAGTGATAAGTAGGGTTCGGATTTCCATGCAAATGCATATTTTTTTAGGAACACCTTGGAAGCAAGGCAACTAATTATGTATACGAATCAAGAAATTTCCTTTAAAATGGCATTTAAACGTTAGTGCATATTTTTGCATATTTTACTATAAATGCATATTTTGCATTTTTTTGTGCATATTTTACTATAAATGCATATTTTGCGTAATATTGCATATTTTTAATAATAAATTTATATTTTTAAAGTACCTACCTATATTGTTCAAAAACTAAACTAGGCAGTAAAAAAAAATGTAAATTTTATGTCAGTGCAAACGAACCTTAAGACTGTTACCTATTTCTTTTATTCATTTCACAATCTTGAACCATATATTCAAACACCATATAAAGCATTATAAACAAAGGTGCATATATGTATGAACTTGAATTGTTGAAATAAAAAAAAATTAAGTCTGTGTATTTGAAACTGTATAAATGAGATCGAAATTTAAACGATCATCTATCAAAAATGAAAGTGTGTGCGTATAATGTGGTAAAGCTTAAAGTGCGAAACAGATTGAACCAGCACCAGAAACGTCACCAGCAACAGCGGAAGCCATTGTTTTAGAACCAATGTATTTTAATCGTTCAACACAAAATAGACCAGCACCAGCAACGTCAACAGCGTCGTTTGGTCAAAATCCAAAATTTGCTGTTGCTGGTTACAATAACAAAAAATGCAACAACAATAAGACGTATAAATGTCAAAACACGATGCTGGTTTAATGTGTTTGAAAAGTATTTGCTGGCCAGCGTGCTGTTTGCTGTTGACCGCGCTGGTTCTGTTGCTGGTTTAATCTGTTTCGCGCTTAAAGCTTAACACGTTTCATGTACAACAGCCAACTGTTTTCGGTTGCGACTACACATAAACCACTACATATTAATTGAAAAATGTTGACTGATGCACTCATGCTCATATACGAATATAGGTAGGTACTACGTTGAGCCGTTGTTTCTTGAAGCCATGAATTGACGTTTCTCGCAGCGGTGCCACTTTCCTGCAATTGCAATAGATCAACTGCACTTTTCCCAAAATATAAATCTTCTACCACAAAATAAAATCTACTCCACCTTTTTCAAAATCCCGCAAAATCATATGTTTGGAATCCGCTCTTAAAGAAAAATGAATTTAAGACTTCGTTTTAAGAGATTATATTATTTAAAAAAAAGATGAAAAAAATAACTTATTTTTAAAGATGAAGAAAATGTGTTTTTATATTGAATAGAAATTAAGTTGAATCGGTTTTAAGTGCATATTTTAAATGCATATTTTGCCTTTTTAAGTGCATATTTTAAGCGCATATTTTCAGATTTTAAGTGCATGAGAATCCGAAGCCTAGTGATAAGCCAAGATTGAAGATTAAAAATTGAATATTGAAAATTGAAGATTGAAAATTAAAGATTGAAAATTGAAGATTGAAAATTGAAGATTAAAAATTGAGGATTGAAGATTGAATTAAAAAAAAAATCCGAAAACTATAAGATATACATAATGTACATACATACATATGTATAAGAATATGTCATAATAAAAGTGAATTGCTTGCATGCTGTGAAACAAACAATGTGGAAGTTCCGGCAACTGCAACAGTAGCGCAGCTTTGAGATTTGCATATAAGAAAAAAATCTGCAGTAGAGTAAGAAGAATCTTCTGAACATTCCGAACATTAAGAATTGAACTTATTCAAAATTATGGAAATTCCGAACATTCTGAACATTCCGAAGATTAAGAACATTCCGAACATTATGACCAATTATTAACATTATGAACATTCCGAAGATTAAGAACATTCCGAACATTATGAACAATTATGAACATTACAAACATTCCCAAGATTACGAACATTCCGAACATTATGAACAATTATGAACATTCCAAAGATTACGAACATTCCGAACATTATGAACAATTATGAATATTATGAACATTCCGAAGATTACGAACATTCCGAACATTATGAACATTCCGAAGATTACGAACATTCAGAATGTTATGAACATTCCAAAGATTACGAACATTCCGAACATTATGAAAAATTATGAACATTATGAATATTCCGAAGATTACGAACATTCCGAACATTATGAACAATTATGAACATTCCGAATATTACGAACATTCCGAATGTTATGAACAATTATGAACATTCCGAAGATTACGAACATTCCGAACATTATGAACAATTATGAATATTATGAACATTGCGAAGATTACGAACATTCCGAACATTATGAACAATTATGAACATTCCGAATATTACGAACATTCCGAATGTTATGAACAATTATGAACATTCCGAAGATTACGAACATTCCGAACATTATGAACAATTATGAATATTATGAACATTGCGAAGATTACGAACATTCCGAACATTATGAACAATTATGAACATTCCGAAGATTACGAACATTACGAACATTATGAAAAATTATGAACATTTTCAACATTCCGAAGATTACGAACATTCCGAACATTCTGAACATTCCGAACATTATGAACATTCCGAAGATTACGAACATTCCGAACGTTATGAACAATTACGAACATTCTGAGCATTATGAACAATTATGAACATTCCGAAGATTACGAACATTCCGAACATTATGAACAATTATGAACATTATGAACATTCCGAAGATTACGAACATTCCGAAGATTACGAACATTCCGAACATTATGAACATTATGAAAAATTCAAAAATTACGAATAACATTATGAATAATTATGAATATTATGAACATTCCGAAGATTACGAACATTATGAACAATTATGAACATTCCGCAGATTCTGAACAATCCGAAAATAATTAACATTCCGGACAATCCGAAAATTCCGAACATTCTGAAGATTCCGAAGATTCCAAACATTGCGAACATTCTCAAGATTCTGAACATTCCGAAAATTATGAGCATACTGAACATTATGAACATTCTGAACATTCTGAAAATTATGAGCATACTGAACATTATGAACATTCCGAAGATTCTGAACTAAGAATTGAACTTATTCAAAATTATGGAAATTCCGAACATTCTGAACATTCCGAACATTCCGCAGATTTTGAACATTCTGAACAATCCGAAAATAATGAACATTCCAAACAATCCGAATATTCCGAACGTTCTGAAGATTCCGAACATTCCGGACATTCCGAAGATTCCAGACATTCCGAACATTCTCAAGATTCTGAACATTCCAAACATTCTAAACATTCTGAACAATCCGAAGATTCTGAAAATTCCAAACAATTCAAAAATTTAGAACATTTCGAACATTCTGAACATTCCGAAAAATCCGAAAATTTTGAAAATTTAGAACATTCCGAAAATCCAGAACATCGTGAACGACTTTTTTGATGAAAATAATATAATTCCGAAGAATATTACAGAGTTCAATGATGAAGAAACTTTCATTAAGCTATAAAGAAAAATCAATATTAAATTCTTTATAATTTATAAATCGTTATGATCGGGACGATCATTTGTCAGGTTGGCCGAGTTGTAAGGCATATTGTCCTTCATAACTTCTTAACAATACCTACTCTAAACTTTATATACATACCTTACAATATAATATACTTTATACCTACATAGCTCTAAGTATACTTTTTAAAGCTTGTTATTTTATTATTCTAAATATATTATTGTTTGATGAAGAATACAAAATATATATATATGGTAAATATCCAATTTAAACCTTTATTTGAATATAAGAAGACCCGTTATATAACCAAAATTTTGTTTTCTTACATCTTGTAGAATATATTGAGAAACTTTTATTTATCAAGTTTAAAAAAAATCTAGCATGGGGTTTTCGAAATATTGAGTTTTGAAAAAAAATGTTGAAGTTTTTTTTTAAAATCCAAAAAAATTTTTTTTGGAAATTTGAGTACACAATTCTATTTATGTTTTTGGGGAGCTTTAGCAGAAAAAAAATGATCAAAATCGGTTGAACCGTTTTTGAGAAAATCCAAAACAAAAAAAATGGTTCCATGGGGGGTACCCTCAATAACCATTTTTCGGAAAATTTTTTTCAACCATTACCTAGCTTTAATTAAATGAAATTTTTCTGTGTTTTTATTTTTAAAATTTGTCGAACAGTTTTTGAGAAAAAAAAATGATTATAAAATTTCGAAAAAAATTCGTATGGTAGGTACCGTAATTTTTGGTCTTAAAAAAAAAAGAAAAAAACGTGTGGGGGGAAAAAATTAAAAATGATATCTACCAAGTTTTAAGAAAATCGGCCCAACCGTTTAGCCTGTAGTCGAACAGACAGACAGACAGACAGACAGAATTGCGAGACTCACTTTTTTAGTCTTCGCTATCATCGTAATGTCAACTTTGATCGAAATCTCGAGCTCGATTTTTTTTACGAATGAATAACTTGCCTTATAGTACCTATAAGTCGCAAGTAAAAATGTGGGTGAAGAATTCAAAAACGCTATCTATAAAGTTTCAACATAATCGGCTGAACCGTTTGGGCTGTAGTCGAAGGGACCGGGTTTTTTTCGTATTCCCTGTCATCGTTTTAGGCACAATTTAAAATTTTTTAAGCATTAATATAATGGAAAATTATACATCTCAAACGGAAAAGATACGGGTGAGAGACAGTGTCTTAGACGTTGCCTTGGATTACCAGAATCGGAGTACAAACATTATTATTTCAACCAGGTTTTTTAGAACGGAGCCAACATAAGCAGAATAAATAATTTTTGTTAAGGCTGATTCGGGGTCACATTGCAAGAGCGATGTCCTGAACCAACAGCTTAATTTTTGGGGCTTACTATGCCCTTATGAGAGTGTGCGTCTAAGTGACTTCATCCCGATCGATACATTTCTCTCCTTAGACAGTCGAGGACTGGTTCAGGATAGAATGGTGATACCGCTAATCTACCACGTCAGCCGCAGAACTGTGGATAGGCATCTGCTTTACAGACGTGACGTCCTTGCACAAGGCGGAACAGAGCGCCTTTGTTTCAGTAGGAACATGTTCGATCGGAACCGGAGTGACATGATGAAAAAAAACACCATGCTGTGACTGTTCTAGTTTTAAGTAGTTTAAGTTTTTGATTGTTTTCACTGGGCTTAGTTTAGTTTTAAATCTCTACATATAAAAAAATTGATACAGAGTATTTTTTCTCGATGAAAAATAAAACCGATAGCTTAGCTTACAAGATTTTTAGGATTGATATAGTTTTTTACCCGAAAGGCATTAGTATTAAGATATAGTTCAATTTAGAGCGCCCACTTGGGGTCAGTAATTTAGTTATAAGCTTATAAGTTATTCACAAGAAGGCTAGTTTTATGGATTTTTGTCTAGCTTTAAGATAGTTATAAATAAATGAAATAATAAAAATCAAAAAAAAAAAAGTGCGCTTTAATTTCTAATAAATGTTATATAACATCAATATTAACAGTGGTAGGTCTTGGTTGGAGATCGTCGCTCTCCCATACAAAATGCAAAATCCGCCTGTGCGTCGAGGTGTACATCGAAAAGAGCCTAAGCGGATGGTTGCATTTGGTTCAAATTTGGTACAGATAATTTTTATGTGAATCCCCAAAGTAAAAAATCGAAGTTTTTAAGTAATTTAAGTTTTTTAAGCTTATTTATAATAGGTAGCCATCATTTCAAATACTCTCAAGAATGACTATATCCAATTTCAATTAAACATCGTAGATGTAAAGCTGAAGGCGATCAAAATATCAGAGATTTAAGTTCCTACATACAAAATTCACATGAGAGGGAAATATTATTTCAATATTTTAAAAAAATTAATATTTGTCTGAACAAGCGTAAAGCGTGTGCTACACACACGCAAGTTAACTGTGCATTCCATCAGTACCGCGGAACATGTAAAATCCTTCCTCCGTGCGTCGCTGAGGAAGGCTCGCAAAATTGAAAATTTTAAATTATAAATGTATGTTAAATCAATTATTATCGATTTATTAAATAAGCATAATAACAAGCAAAATAATAATTTGTACTCTTTGTTTTTTGTTAATAATATTAACAAATTCCTTTTTTATGATCAAATTTCTGCACCTGCTTTTTGAGGTGGTCGGTAATCAATGCACAGTGCGGTATTTTGATCAAAAACCTGGCCAAAAATATTTGGGCACATTTTTCACATCAAATAGGTACCAAATGACTAAAAAGTTATTTGGTAGGATAAATTTTCATTTTTTGGGTACAGTAAAACCCACTTAAGTGCTTACCCACTTACCTCGCGATTAGCCGAGAGAAAAAAAATTATTAAAAATCAAAGAAAGCACGTACAATACTCTGCTATAACTTTTTTTAAAGCTTATATTTCATTCTTTATTTTGTTTTTTGATGCAAGCTGTTTCATTAAATAGTTTTTGAGAAATTAAGTTTTAAAGATGAAATTTAGAAAAAAAAAAAAAATAGTTTTTTAATTGATTTTTTATAAAGTTTGTACGAAAGATGCATCAGAAATTCGAAAAACCTAATCCTGGCGTGTAGTATTGATAGCCCAAATCTGAAAGTCTCTGGATTCTCTGGTTCTGTAGAAGACAAGTCGTTGAAACTTTTTGAAGTTTTTCCGCATATGTAACAACGTAATGTAGATGAAGTATTCGTAGCTGCATTACACACCTTTCCATCGACCATTGTTGGAAGCAGTACATGGTTGATTCTTATGTTGTCGCTTACTTTTGTTGCTTGAAGATTTTGGGCCTGGTTTTCAATGTATTCGATTTCTTCATTGGTTATGTCCTTATTTTCTTTCAAATAACGAATCCGTATTGGTCGGCACCACCTCGGTGATGAAGAGTGGATATTTTGCCATATAATTTCACTCCCAGGCTTGTGACGAAGAGGCACAAGGGAACTCAAAAATATATTTGCATCACTGTTGTCGTCATCTTCAAATTTCTGCTTGTATTGGCTTTGAGTAGATCCATCGCATCCCCACTTATATATTAGCTCTAAATCGGTTTCCCTGTTATCCAAGCACTGTGAGAGTTCTGGTTCCAAATATTTACATAATCGCGATATTGTGTGATCCACTAAATCTTGGAGCTTCACTTCGGCAACTGTCTCACTGACGCTTTTTGGTGGATAACATTCTTGTTTAGCTTTATATAAGTAGGTGTAGCACGGATATATATCTTTGTTGGCTTGATGAATCACTTCGTATTGACTTACAGTTAAATTGGCATCGACGAATATCCTCAAGGCGTTTTCAGGTGTGTGTTTCTTCGTTTTCAGGGCTTTACTGCCAATCGCAGCTGCTTTTCGGAACTTCATAGCCCTGGTTGGAGTTTTTGTCACAGTTTGAATCACTTTGGCTACATCATTATTTCCCGTCGCTCTTTGACTCATCTGTGCTGCGTATGTCAGTTCATCAACAGACACATTCCTTCGAAGTTCCACTGTTTTTCGACGTTTTGTTCGGTCACTTGATTCCCCGAATTCTTTGCTTGGGCGACCTTTAGACCTTCCGGGAAGTATGCCAATAGGTAGTATTATTTCTTCGCTAAGCCACTCTTCATTCTTATCCAAGAAACGGCTTTCTATTCTGTGGCAGAGTTGCCATCTTCGTTTATAATTTGGTTTGAACGCCTTGATAATGTTGAGAAGTTCATCTTCTTTCTCTGGGGGACAATTTGTTATATCCATAAGTTTTTTATCCAAATCTTCAAGTTTTTCGTCAAAACACCTTTGTGAGCTTCCTTTTACTAACTCGTGAAGCTGTTTTCTGGTCATAGCTAAGGTGGAATTAAAGTCATCTGGAATAATATAAAAATCTATTATTAAAGGTCGTTTTAAAGGGTTTTTTTTCAAAGCCTCTGTTTTTTCTTAGGTGCAAACTTGTGCAAACTCTTGAAATGTAAGATTGTTCTACATATCCAGCAGTTTAATAAAATGTATGATAGACTATGTTGCGGCGTGTTGCGCTATTTCAAAAACACTAATGTTTGAAAAAAACAGCGAAAAAAGTGCAATTTTTTTAAGTGATTACTTCAACTCATCGATATGAAAAAGTTAAGATGGATATACAAATAAATTTTTGCTTAAAATACTATACATACCTTGATTAACGATATCCATATCAAATTTTTTCACCAAAATCACTTTTAAGACTGAAAAAAAACGCGCAAAAAATACACTTTTTTTTAAAAACCGCAAAAAAAATCAACTGATGGTGTCGCGAACGGGGGTGACCAATTTATAGATAGACTTCACTAAAGAGTAGCCTGGTTATCTACCTGTAATCGGACACAAGCTTAATCCTGGGAGGTAAAATTTTTTTTTTTTGATTTATGGCCAGGTTTTTGATCAAAATACCGCACTGTGCAATGGTCTCTCGCTCAATCCGGAGAAATGTAAATGTCTGGTTATCTCGAAAAAGAACCTAGACCTTTCTTATTTTCCCTCAATTATGCTTGATTCCTCTTCAATTGAATTCGTAGATAATAAGTCAAAGAACTTGGGATTGGTATTCAAACCGAACTTAAACATGGAATAACCATATAAATGAGGTTGTGGGTAAGACATATGGAGTGGAAAAATGTCACCTAAAAATTTCGCTTTAATAATTTAGTATATAAAGATGTACTTATTAATTTTTATTTGTGTTGAGCTTATTTGTCTGTAATTCGTTTGTCTCTGTTGGAAACTTTACCATTATAACAAATAAAAAACATTTCAGTTTGAATCGAAGGTGTTTAAAGGAACTACATATGTAATTAGATATAAGTTAAGTATAGAATAATTAATATCTGTTTGAAAAATCTGAAGTCAAATATATTTGTCTTAAACAAAATACCTATTTGAATCAAATATGGTAATATTAAAAAAAAAATTAATATGATTCTGTTTGAATCAACATCAAATGAAGTAAATTTAAACAAATATAAACATTTTTAAATCAAATAGAAAGCGAGGTAAATTTAAACAAAATCATGTTCAAATCGTGTCAACCATGGGTAAATACATTTCTATTAAAATTAAAAAGATATCTATCCACCCCCTCTCCCACTTATCTTTCATCAAGAAAATTCAACTTTTAAAATTTATTTCATCAAGTTTTTGGAAAATTCAAATTTAACATTTTAAAAGTTATAATTTCCTTAAATTCTAAGGCAAAGAATAATGTAGCGTTAATTAAATAATAATCTTAACTTCAATTTTATCATTTCAATATCTTGTTTAATTTTTTGTTCTTATTTATTTTATCTCTAAATACTTTTTGTAATTTATAATTGTTAACTTTTCACAAACTTAAAAGTGTAGATACTCCTTCTGTGAATTGATGTAGATATAGTTAAATAAATAAATACTAAATAAAATACTAATATATTTTTTCTTAGAAACACCAACACCGTGACTTATCCTATCCATTTTTTGTCGACTAATCTAATGTGATCCGTGAAATGTTTTAAAAACTTTAAATCACAATTTTCATCAGAACTAACTAAAAAAAAAAGATCGATGAGATTGTAGATCTATGCCCAACTTAAAAATGTTCTCACACAGTTGTTTAATGGGACTCCTACCATCGGCGAAGATGCTCGTCTAGACCACATTCGAGACGATAATTTTATTTTTTTCACGCTCATTCTCGGCGCAAAAGAGCCAAATTTTTACTCAGCAAGAACCAAAACTGAAGAAGTCGAAGAGAAAACGTTTCCCCTGTACAATAAAAATATGCCAAACAATTTGTATCTTGTATTTCGTTTTATTTTGACCAGACCACGATATGCCAATATGTATGTGTACATACATAAAATATAGATGGATTTATATATGTTGGTACATAGGATCATTTTCGTGCAAACGAAACGAAAAGATATTGTGTTGAACCGTCGACACGTCTGCTTTGAGAAAGAAACTCTTGGATGGTAGTGTTCTTCTTGTTTTTGCTTGCACTAATTATATGTTGCGAATCTGCAACAAATCCATCCAAAATTTTTAATACAAACTTCATTTGACCAATTCCCATAGAAGAACAGATAAGGCTGAGCTGTGCACTAAGCGATCTCGCGAGAATACTGCATTCTCAAAGATTTCACTTTAGCTTAAAATTTGTGCGATCGGTGAATTTTTATATCTACGGCCGGCGGCAGCGGCCGTCGCGGCGGACAATGCATTTCGTTCCAGGAGACAGTTGATTAATTTACTTATTTGGTGGTGCATTGCCTAATTGATTTTGGTCCAATGGAACAATGAATTGATTTTAATTGTTCCCAGCTAGAAGACGATGGCGCCATCATCGGCATCATTAAACAACCAACTCCCACGAACTCGCTCATCATTTGGGGTACCTTCTCGCTCGGTTCTCGGACAGCGTGTGTAATATAACTCGATTTGGACGTTGCAGTAAGCGCACCCTATATGGAAGCTGCTATTGTTTTGTCTACGGATTGAATTCGGTTTGCTTTGATGTGAGCTTCTTCCACCATTTCTGGCATCTCCGGTTGCCTGGCCTTTCCGAAATCAGAAAAAAAAAATAACAAAAAATGATGAGCGACCCATCAAAGAGCAGACAGTGTAATTATGATGATCTACTCCGTTCGGCCTCCTCAATGAGTTCTCACACAGGGTCATTTGTTGCGTTTCCTTTTCGAAAACCTGGCTAGCTCTCTCTCCTCGTGGTGTCTCTGGCTCTGGGTGTTGTTGATTCGTAAACATAAAGGCACTGCTGCATCAGTATCCTTGTGCCGCTGCAGTCAACCTTTGAGGTTAGGAAAGAATCGTCAAACATCAAACAGGTGTCAAAAGGCTTTTCATTCACCAGATAATGAGTGCACAAAGGTAACATCAAGGTAAAATCAAGGAAAACACATGTAAGAGGACTGTCCGCTCGAATCTAGAGCAGCATCATGTAGGTACCTACCTTCTATATCTGCCCTGCCCTGCCCTATTGTTTGCTATCGAATCAATTCAGGACCATCATAGTAATAGTCCCATGTGGATTCATTATTCATTGTAGTATACGCACACATAATCGGAAAAATTACTCCCAGACAAGAGCAATTAGTTTGACTCAAATGAGTCGGTAACGATGAGTCCCCGAAATGAAAAATGAACTTGCTAATAGATATTCACTTAAACTTGCCCAAAGGAATTTTATGTATGGCTATAGTTCGAAGCCAATGACGACGATTGTTCCTTGTTTGCTTAGGGCCATCAGCTTTTCATATTTCGTTAAACCGCGAATCGCCAACGACTCATCAAAATGCCACGCTTCCATTTTTGGCGGCGCAACGAGGTGGTGGTAGTGGTGTGTGGGATCTGGGAAAGTCAAAACAGTATCAATAATCATTAGTCACCCATTTCAAGAGCATTCCTTTCGTGAAAGCAGTTCTATACGAGTACCTACACTGATAAAAAAACACGCTATACACTTTTCAATATTTTTTTCGTCCATTTAATTAAATATCCGTGAAAATAGGTTTCGAATCACCTATGGTTTCTTACAATGAGACGATTATATACTACTTCTGTAATTAAGTACAGGTACTAAATTCGAACTAAATTTTAATTAGACAAATTTAGATAAATATAATTTTACTTTTGGGTAGACAGGTCCTTGTAATTCTTGCTTGAAATCACGATTAACAAAAGCCGTAAAAAACACGTAATTTTTTTGCACAAATTTTGGATTTTTTTTATAATTAGTGCACTCTCAAAGGTTTTTTTGTACACCCTTACGCCAGCGACACAGTGTGAGCATTAAGAAAAAAAGGAGTGATTAGAAAGGAGGTGTTGGTGTACATTGGTTTTGAGCTCTTGAACATTGCAATGACAGGGAAAGACACAGCGTGGTAAGACATTTCACATTCGTGTAGTACGGCTAAATTACGAACCTCTGTACTTCACAGTACGACCGAAGATGGGCTTAAAGGTAAACTGATGGACATTCCTTTTTGGTGAAATTCATACGAAAATGTGTTAGCTTATGTAGTCATTATAGTTCTGCAAATAATGAAGAGAACGCTTTACTGTTCTGCAAATCAGTTTGGCCCGCAAATTTAACGCCGCGGATTCTAGATCCTGTGCAACATAATTTATATGAAAATTACATCCCATGTTGCTTAAATAAGAATAATATTTTAACAATAATTCAATCTTTTAATAAAAGATATTCAAAAAAGTAACAAATAAAGAACATTAGATAATTATATAATAAATCGCTTTTACATATTATTTTGTGTTGATGTATGAACTTTTTTGGGTGTATGTAATCAAGGAAGCGGGTGGGTCAAAAACCCCTTTGACATCCCTCAATTATGCATTTGCTTGCATTATTGCATCCACCATGAGTTTCAAATCGGATTTAATTATGTTCAGGCTAGAAAAGCTCATTTCTGCAGTTTGAGGCAAACAACTTAGTGTTACCAAGTACATAAGTGCATAGATTTTCAAATACTGCATGTCCCTTAAAATATTTTGTGTTCTTTAAATCAATCCAAGATTGCACAACATCTCTTCTGATATTTCTGAAGACACGATTACAAATCTAAGTTCATCGTTTAAAATAATTTGGCGGTTATACAAGAAAGTGCTGATTGATTGAAATTTTTGTATTTTTCTGATATTATGAAATTGTAGTGTTTTACGAATACTTAACGATTGTACGTAGAATAATTTTTTGGAAAAATAGTGTAGCAAAAACGCTACATTTGCAGTAGGAGGGCAACGCTGCTGCGAATACCAGTCATCGAGGTACATATATAAAAGTATCAATATTGTACCAACATCTGAAAATCAAACCACCGAAATACGATTCGATACTCGAAAATCTATACATCACAGTAGGGCTTTGAATTCTTTTATCGGCATTAAATGTGGTATTAATATTCGTATAAGATCCTGTTGTTTTTTGAATACATATCCCCAAGCATAAAATACGTTAAGAGCCTTTAACTTAAAACAGCTATTTAAAAAAAAATTGATTTATGCATTTTTTATTAAATTTTACTATCGTTAACTGAATAGATGCTTCTTATTGTTTACCCTCGGTGAATGTAGAGTCCTGCAACAAGTCCTTCACTGCAAAACTTTGTCTTGACATGAGTTAACCATACATTACTTTCTTTTCAAAGCTGGCTAATTTTAATTGCATTCTCCACCAGAGCTACTTCGTAAATCATGACTCTAAGGAGCCATTTTCGTTCCAGCTCTGCTTCTTTGCCACAACTTTTCTTAAATTTAGCCCAAAGTGACTTTTTTGTTTCAAGCTGTTCTCACACTTTGTGGGTGCTGCTTAATACATTCCTCAGTAAAAAAAATTGTTAAAAAACTGAACGTTTTTATATTCTTTCATAAATAAATCCGTTAGCTCCTACTGGTAGTAACACAGTTCAGGTAGAAAGGTAGGCAAATAGTATACGTACAGTGCTCCAAGCTGCAGTTCTTGTAGCAAAAGTAGCTTTAGCCAAAGTTAAGTCAAGTTTTTTATGGAAGCCAGGTAGTTCAAACTCAGAATTTAAAACTATCGTTTAGGTTAGAGCTATTTTAAGACAGCTTGTGCTACAGCGAATCTTTTAGCTATAATTACTCGTACATCGAATTGTGTTCAAGGGTTTAGTTTAAAGGCTAATTAAAAAACAAATTGTAATTTTGTTCTGTTGTTTCTCAGGTTGTTTGTAATTTTAGAAAAATACTCCAGTTTCAAAAATAGACCCGTACCGAAACTATAAGCTGTATATGTATTGCTTATGGAGTCTCTATGGAGTCTGGTCATAACAACATAAGTAATTTTTTTTCGAAAATGAGTTAAGTATGCAGAACTATTTAAAAAAAATCTATTTTCGTTTGGTCTTAACATCATCACTCTAAGTAAACTGGTTTCAAAGATATTCAATGGTCCTAACCACACTTTACTCCTTTTTCTAAAATAATGTTTGATCATAACGGCATAACACAACTTGTGCTGTTTTGACCAAGCAAAAATGTTTAAGTTTTTGAATTAAGTGTTTGGTCAAAACAACACAACTCAAACTGATTTCGCTTTTTTAGTAACAACGGTTTATTCTTCAAAACTAACCGTAGTAGACGGGTATATTACTTTGGAATTTTTCTTTGGATATAGATCTGGATTTGTATGATTCATCTGATGACGAAAATTAATTTTTAAAAATTTTACCAAAAATCGTTCTTGTTTTTTAATACTGAATTTTATTAAAATGATTTTGCAAGTTTTTACTTATTTTACTTTGTTAATAAAGTGAAATAAATTTGTTTCTTAATAAAAGGCTTTAATTTAAAACTTATTCCAATATGGGTATTTAGGACACAATTCGAAATAAACTATTTCTTGAATGAAAAACAGTTTGGTCAAAACAACATATCTCACTAAAAACATATAATCAGGCTTAAAAATTTAAATTTGTTATTATATTCATGTAAATATTATTATTTAAAAAAAAATTGCATCTCAATATATATGTATTAAATAAAACTGGATTTGGAGGAATTCTTCTAACTTAAAAATGCATTTATCTCAAAACGAAGATTTTGGACTTGTGCTGTTATGACCAAACTCCATAGAAATATTATCTTATTTAAAGTCTGTTGTAAGATGACTGCCATTTCTTAGGTGACCAAAAAAATTACCTTACTTGAAATTTAGCTTAAACTTAAATATGAGGCAAGGAGAATCCCCCTACTGATTTTTTTTAAATTTAAACAAAACAAATATTCAAAACAAATCTGCCCAGATATGGACAGAATTCGCAAACCTTGAGTTTAATACCAATTTCCATGTAACAAAAAAAAAAGTATTTATTTAGCACAAAATCTATGGCCAATTTCTATCACATTCACATTTTTATCAGTGTAAAATTTCAGCCCTATTTTAAAATTTTCTTCCGCGGAACTGACATCAAGGACACACCAAGGCAAGAAGCAACGAGCGTAAAACCTAATTTGATCTCGTTACGTGGTTGTGATTGTGATTGTCCCTTTTGAATCTGGAAATTATGTTTTGAATTCAATCAACGTGTGTGTCATTAGATGTAATTTACGACTCCTACAATTGTTGTCACCATCATTCTCGTCCTCATCATCGACGTCGTTATCGTTATCCTTGTAGTCAGCGTCGACAGTTTGGCCATCAACATCATCACCACCATCGTATTTATAACAAATGGATGACATTATCCCCCCGCAGCGGCGGAATTCAGTCGAGATTCAACCCCAACTATACAGTACCGCTTAATCTAAGGCATATTTTAAAATTTCGCTTCGTACGCATGCAGGCGATGCGTGCTGTCAGAGGTCACGTGCCAATTTCCCAATTTTACAAATTTCACAATCGTTCTGTTCACTTTGAAATAGTAGCACATCAGCAACAAAGGTTGATCCGAAAATTACTCTGGAAAATTCAAATTCTCTCATAGAATTTTTTTTTGATGACACAGTCGTGGCATTTTGACTCAGTTTTCAATTTATCGTATATTGTTCTTTTGTGAGGTTTATTTGCGTTTCTTTTCAACTGTGAATGGAATATAGAGAAATACTCGTAAGATAAAACTCTATATAGGTATAGATAGATATACACTGGATGAAAAACTCATCAATTGGCTTCAAAGGAAAGGCTTGAATAAATTTTCCACTTCTATTGGCTTGGCACACAACCCTTTTTGTTCCATTAGTTGATATTTGAACATTCAAATATAAAATACATATGTACATAGGTATGTATGTATGTACATTTCCAGATACACTTTTGTCCTTCAATATTCTTCTTCTGTGAACTAACTGCAAGAGCTTATTTAAATTTTCAGCAAAGCTTTCACATTTTATTGGGCGTGCCCGATTGTTTGCCTTTGTAAAGAAAAACATTTAGAAATTTCTTCAATATATGTACATACTAGCGGCCCGGTACGTGCTTCGCTACGTATAAAGTGAAATAATAAAAAAAAAATAATTGTAACATCAAATTCATTTATTCAAACAAAAAAATATTTTATTAATTGCTAGCTATTTTAAAACTTAATCCAAAACATTTGGATAAACAATATTCTTTGTTTTTTCCATTTTGGGCATGAATAAACAAATGGCTGGGGGTACCGACTCTGGAACAGGCAACATAAAGTTGGCCATGTGAAAAACATGATTCCTCCAAATTCACACCACAAACGTGAAGTGTTTGCCCTTGATCCTTGTTGATGGACATCGCAAATGATAAACGCACAGGAGATTATAATATCAAATGGCATATCAGTTGGAATCATAGGGATACGTGGTATCAAACAAACTTCTCCTTTTGATTTTTTTGATTTAGCAGCTAAGATCGTAGCTTTAATCAAATTTGGCAATAACTTTTTCACTGCCAATCTAGTGCCATTACAGAGTTTTGGTGGATTAATATTTCGCAATATGCGGTGGCATACCAGCTAGTTCCAATGAATTTAAAAATTCAATTGGATAATTCATTGCCTCATCTTGATTCATAACACTGTTGATTACCACGTAAATCTTGCATTGTTCGATTAAATGCTTCTAGTGATTTTTTATTCTCTGTTGTACACTCATCCCATAAAATAATTGACGTTAATCGCAGAACTTTTGCCATAGCAGAATTTCTCGAAATATTGCAAGTTGGAGTTTCAATCACCTGTACATTCAATGGCAATTTTAGTGCAGAGTGTGCAGTCCGACCACCTTCTAATAATGTAGCAGCAATTCCCGAAGATGCAAGTGCCAATACAATTTTCTGTTCCGATCGAATAGTTAGAATAGCTAAAATCAATGACATAACGAACGTTTTGCCTGTACCACCAAGAAATATAATCCACCTGCATTATTGGAAACGGCTTGCATGATTGTGTCATATACGATGAAGTTCCGAAACATTGAATCACCTTGTATGCTCTCCAAAAGGTGTTCTATCAGCCCTTATTACGATTTTGTGATTATCAGATGGCATACGATCGAGAGCAATTTTAAACAATTAAACTAATTCGTTATGCTGATGGAAAAACCTTTGTAGCTCACGAATAATTTCTCGTCTTGTATTCGAAACAATTGCACAACGTTGATCCAATTCACGATTTTCATCACCAATAAAATAAATTTGCAAAAATTGATGATCAGCGTCGAAGTATGGCAATAACGAACCAGCTTGATGATAAATCTGGCCCTGAATCTGTAACATGTATGCAATTTTAGGTAGATGTTGGATCAGAATTTTTAAAACTATCGAATACTTTATGATTCAGATTGATATAAACATGGGACAATCATGTTGAAGTATTTACCTTAAACGTTCGGCATAATTATCTCTAATAATTTTAGTAGCACTAAAAGAGGTCATTTGAAATGCCGAATTGTGTTGTTGAATATGGATCAAAAAGTGATTCGACGTTTGAGATGTCCCAAAAATAAATGAATACAATGGTTTGAGTGGAGTTTCTAATGCTGGAAATCTCACTTTGCCATTAGCACAACACATGCCGGGCTTTTCACGTGGAAAGTTAGCCGCATCACAATATGGACTGTTGTAATTAAAAGCAGCACGCATCATTTTAGCCAAAAGAGCAGCACGACGTATTCGTGATCGGCGTGCAAGGTTCAGTACAGGTACAGGGTCAACAGATCTATTTCGTGCATTACGTTTACTGCGATGCATTAGCTTGTGCGCGTTCATCTGCAGTCTGTGATCGACTTAGTAATGCCACATCATTTGCATTACGCGTTCGCCGACCTATATTTGCTCGCCCGGCTCGTGGCATTATTCCTTCATATAAAAAAGAATAAATCAAATTAAAAACAAATTGCTACATTAATAGTGGTGTATCAGTATCGCTAAAAAACTGAGAAAAGTACACGCACACATAAACATAGTACATTTGAACGATTCAATTTGACAGCACAATCCATATATGAAAAAAGTTTCAATTTGACAGCAAAATCTCCACTAACAAAATGATCCGACATTTATTGAATTCATTTGTTACAAAAAATGTGATAAATGAAGAACCGCTCGACCGATTTTGTGCAAACTTCACATAAACCATCTACTACATAGTCCGAACAAAGCCTAAACATTTGGTTCGGATAGGTAAACCCGTTCTTGAGTTATAAAAACACAACAAAAAGTGGCATTGATTTTTATACTATATATAGATGTATGTATGATTGTATGGAAAGAAATAATTTCCAATAATCACTCTAAAGTCACTCTTCAAAATCTTGACTATCAATCAATCTAAATCAGACTTGCTCAAAGGGCAAGTGCGAGTATGTAGATATGCATTGGTTTCGTGTAAAAATAAAAATGTCGAGGTTTTAATCAAATTTAATATAAATGGATACTTATACTTAACTTATAGGAGAAGTTCACAAAAGTTGATTAATAACGTCCATCGTCGTCGTCGGTATAGAGTCATGAATTGAATTATGATCCGGATTTGACGTTTCTGATTCAATCACATACGTCAAACTGAACTGTTTCAGAAACTGTATATCTTAAGTTAAAGATTTGCCATTATAGACTGAGAGCCCACAGCAATTTTTGGGTGTGATTGATAACGAAAAATAATTAGCATAATTAGATAGGCCTTTAGGAGTTATTTACAAATGTGAACGTCTTGCATGCTCTAGTGGGAGCTATAGTGCATAAAAGTGCATCTAATATGCAGTTCTGTCCAAGTCTAAATAATTGTAATAACAACTTTGCCAAAATGTAGAGTTAAACCCCCTGATTGAAAGTATTGAGGTCTAAGACGTTTTGCAGACACCCTTCTGCCTGCCAGACGCGATAAGAATAGCGTACTTCTTGCACGAAGAAGACCACCTTCAAAACGTCTTGGACTTCGATATTTGCAATCAGGGCACTTAGCTCTTCATTTTAAAGTTATGACAAATTTTGTATCATATTTTTTTACATTTTGGAAAGAACTGCATATCTGATGTACTTTTATGCACTATTGCTCCCACTAGAGCATGCAAGACAATCACATTTGTAAATAACTACTAAAAAGGCCTATCTAATTATGCTAATTATTTTTTGTTATAAATTAGACCCAAAAATTGCTGTGGGCTCTTAGTCTATTAGGTAGCCTGACCAGATAATAACGATAGAAAACAAAATTAAATTAAACAATAACGATGCGAAATAGCATCATTTAAATATCCACCTTGGCTTTGCTGACAGTGTTTCAAGCGGCCACACATTGAGGCAGAACGTTAAAACAGATCGTATGGAATCAGCCGTTGGACCAAAGAACCTGAAGATGAGTATGTTATCTACTGAGATAAGTACTAAATTATTTCACTATCCAACCCTTGACACGCCCGCTTAAATGCCTATTTTTATGACATTTGCTTAGTTTCTACAGGGTGGTGATTCTTATTTTCCAAGGATATTTTGGGAAATGAATTGACTTTGTCTAACCCTAACTCATGTAGGGGAAAATTGCTCTATCAATAATAATGTTATATTATTTGAGGATTCATTTTTGTAACTGCGTTTAAATAAAGTTTATGTCTTGCTTAATTCTTCAGATATCCAATTTCTAAATCTGTTCTAACAATAGTTGACAATATGAGTTTTTTTTCCAATATTTATAATTGTGTAATATTTTTAAGTCTTCCATAGCTACGAGTAATAGAAAGTTTTGAAGAAACCTCTATTACTTGACTACCTGTCAAAACCCTAATTTCCTTCATTTATGTGACTTCCCACCAAAGCGTGCCCTCAATTTCTTATCATATTCATTAAAATCCCTCATAAAGGGTTATGTTTGGGGTATGAAAACTAATTTTAAAAATCTACAATACAAAATTAGTATACAAAAATTAGAAAACAAAATAAACTCATCAGTTTAATGTTGTATAGCCAGGGGTTACAGTAGCTTAGAAACGCTACTTGTAATGCCTGCTTTTAATTCATAAAAAATCGTTAAATATGTACAAATACCTCAAGATCTTCTAAAGAGCTTAAAACTTATTAAAATAATTATTATACTCGGCAGCTTTAAGATGTACTAAAAAAAACGTGGTTGACTTGTTAGCGTAGAGTAGACTAAGAACCTGACGTAGCTCCTGAGAAAACAATCGAGTCGTGTCAAGTCCTATGGTCGCGGCGGCCAATTGATGAACGCTTGTCGTGAGGTGACTCAATAGCTAAATATCTCCTTTACAACTTCGAAAGTTGCGTCATCATACTGGATATATTGATGTTCTCGAGTTTTGGCCATAGAAAGTCGGTAAACATAGCTCAATATCCGAGATCGAGACCATTACGAAAGAAATAGAGATCGCACACGATGACGCTGCCATCCCATAAACCGCGCCAAACAGTAATTTTTGCTGGCGACTTATGTATATGTATAGGTACTTTAAGGCAAGTTATGCATTCGTAAAAAAATCGAACTCGAGATTTTGATAAAAGTTGACATTACGATGATAGCGAAGACCAAAAAAGTGGGTCTCTCAATTCTGTCTGTCTGTCTGTCTGTTTGCCTGTCTGTTCGACTACAGCTAAACGGCTCGGCCGATTTTCTTCAAACTTGGTAGATATGGGTTTTAGTTTTTTCCCCCCGGATGTTTTTTTCTTTTTATCTTAAGACCAAAAATAATGGTACCTGCCATACGAATTTTTTTCGAAATTTAATTAATATTTTTTTTTTCTCAAAAACTGTTCCACAGATTTAAAAAAAAAAATCATAAGATTTCATTTAGTTAAACCTAGGTAATGGTTGAAAAAAAAAATTCCAAAAAATTGTTATTTTTGGTACCCCCTTTGGAACCTTTTCTTTGTTTTGGATTTTCTCAAAAACGGTAAGACCGATTTTGATCCTTTTTTTATGTTAAGTCTCCCCAGCAGTTTCAATATTATTCTGTAAGTATTCAAATTTTCAAAAAAAATGTGTGTGGATTTTTAAAAAAATTTTCCAATTTTTTTTTTGAAAACTCAATATTTTGAAAACCCCATGCTCGATTTTCTTAAAACTTGATAAATAAAAGTTTCTTAAAATAATCAACAAGATATGAGAAAAAAAAATATTTTACCTAAAAATAACGGTTAAAAAATGGTTTTCGAAAATCGTATTTTTCTCGAAAACGGTTCCGAGAATTTTGCTTAAATTTTTTTCCTTTCCATTAATTTTTAAGATCTATAATTTAATAAAAAAAAATTGAAAACAAGATATTACTGACTGTGCCTACCATAGAACGATTTTTTTAAATTTTGAATTTCTCATTATCGGCATAAGGATTTTAATGAAAACTTAAAGAAAAATATTTTTTTTTTAATTTTGAAAAAAAAATCTTTTTTTTTTTGGAAAATTCAATATCTCGAAAACGACTCAATATTTTTTTTGTAGATTTAATTTTTATTCGAACAATAATAAAAACTTTAAATTGGCGTACCAAATTTTTTTCTTAAAAATGTTTTAAAATTTGTTTATATAAAAGCTTATTTTTTTAAGAAATCACTGCAAAGACTTATAATCAATCTTTGTTCTTGCATTATATTTGCTTGAATAACATGGCATCCTTTTTTTACCTCCAACTACTAAAGAAGTTGTTTTAGTCATTTAAAAAATTAATTTTATGCTTATGAACAGTTTTTCTCTAATAACATTCATTTTTGAAATTATTAGTCTATTACATAGGAGCAAGCTCGTGCATTTTATTTCAGGATGCTTGATGCTTGGTAGAAAACTTGTGGATTATGTTGGTTCCAATAACGGTAGTTTTGCTTGTTGATATAGTTTCTGAAGTAAAAATCGACCTCGTCTAAGGAGATAACTTTTTAGAATTTCCATTAGCGCCCATTTAGCGAAATCACGGAATTGCCCATGGTGTTCCAGATAAAATAGCACTTACAGAAGATTTTGACACATCAAAGCATAATATGTCAGCCTTTACAATAGGTGTGTTTCATTCACTGCTGCATAGCTAGCGCAGCAAAATTTCCCTCGACAAACAACAATAATTTGATTGCTGGCGAAAAAGAAGCCAGTAAAAAAATGACAGTTGTGCTGGTGATAGAACTTAAAATTATTGAAGTGAAAATGGCGCTATGCATTAAATTTTAGAATTAAACATATTTACATATACATGTTTTGACATCAGATTTTGATAATTTCTATAATAATGTTGGCCATTATGAAATTATGAAATATAAATTGAAATTGACATATGGAGTGAGTTTGATCGTTTTATTCGCACTTGAATGCTGCGCTGGATATGCAGCAATGAATAAAACACACCCAATATTTTTAGCTTAAAAATCTCTGAAGGTATAATTGTGAAACCTAACTAGTAACTACCCATTGGCATAATTGTTCAATTCTCAACCGCTGCAAAAAAGTTTCTCAGTGGTGTAACTACCTCTTGCGAGGAAGTGGCAAATCCTCTAAAAGTATCTCTTTTCATGAAAAATGCTGCCCATAAACCGTTCGGAAATGGCAGAAAATTGTAGGTCCCGTATGTTTGATTTGCGCATTTTCAAACATTTTTTTCAGCGATGAGGTTCATTTTCCACTTGGAGGATATGTCAAAAAGCACTTATATTATTTTTGAAAAAAAGGCCAAAATAAAAAATTGTGTTTTGTTTTAAAAGAGGCTCTCACAATTTTTAACTTTTGTTACTTATTTATTTTTATTCCAAGAAAAATGTTTTTTTATCCTTTTATTAATTCAGACAAGTTCCGGCTAAATTAGTTTCAATTTGCATTCAAAATATCTAAGGTCTATCCTATCCAGTCATTTTGTTCAATTAATACGTTAAAAGTATTATACTATTTCAGTGATATATTAAAATTCAAGATCTAGAAACCATTTAAATAAAAACTTAATTTTATCGGGTTTAATTATTCTGCTCGTATCCATATATCAAAACAAATAGGTAACCAAACAAAATTTCCTATCAATCAAATAAAATAATCAAAATATAATCAGATTAGAGCCCTCGAAATCACCGAATTGTCGAAATTATCCAAAAAAATATAACTCTTCACCATAACCTATGCTCATACCGATAAATTAACCTACGATAATTTACCTTTGAGTAGGTATATATGTACGCATCGAGCATATCATGTACCATAAATGGAAGTATGTATGTATGTATATCTCACAAAAAGTATGTAACATTTCTTGAAATATAAATCACTGGATTTTAAAATACAAAAAAGTGAACAAGAGAGGGCGAAAGTCCTCGCCATGATTCGGATACGATAAATCAGTTCCCATTACGCCTTGGGCTGTGAATTTTTCATTTTTCGATAATTATAGTTTGTATGCACGTAACTTACACATATTTTTCTCTTTGTTAATTCTTTATTTTTGTTGTGTTCGTTTAGTTTTAATTTAATAAAACATAAAAAAACACGAAAAGATACGCGTCCTGTTGGCTTAGAAATGCTGGAGGATGCGTGCCTCGTCGTTGTCGGTGAGATATTCCTTTGCTAAATTACTGGCAGAGCAAAAATGTCCTGCGTCTTCAAAGTTTTCATCGTTCAAATGGATGCCGTGAAGAACTTACGAGTGGATCGTGGTTGGGATGATGGGCAGCAAAGCGAGGCGATGCGGCGATTTAATCACAGCCCTCTATCATGATTCGAGGTTGTCAGGCGACCGCATGTGAAAATTATACTCAAACAGACAGCTAAGTGAAATATGGTCCTCAGCAACTAGCTTCGAGAAATGTGCACTAGAGAAGACGGAGATTTTATTTCTTTTACTAAATCGCTCTGAGGGATTTTCCTCTTTTTCAAAAAGCCTCTTCAAGCCAGCCACCACCATACTCGTTGCATTGTCATCGTAGGAAGAGTGATGTTGAAAGTAGGAAGTGAAGCAATTCATGATATTTTGGCCAAGTTTAGAGCTTGGTCGTAAATCAATAGTGTTAGCCGTGAGCCACAAAGTGGTCTACTGCAAAAAATAAACTCTGGCTTTGGTTTATGGAGCAGAGATCATGGGCATCTGTCAGTCTTGATTGAGCGAACACTCTGTGGTGATGGCTGATGGGATGAGTGTTTGCGTGGATGTTGCAACATTGCTGTTTCCAGCTGCAAAAGGGTGTTTGACTCGATTCAAGATCGAGACTAAGAAAATCAGTAGCTAATAGCTTTCTATAACCTGCAATTGAGTCCATAACGTGTTATCTGGTTCAAGCGTATATTTCCAGTCGACCTACCCCGAAGGTGAATGCTTATTGTGAATTAAATACGGGGAAAGTTTAATACGGAGTATAAAGTAATGGGGAAATTTCTGTACTTTATTCAAGCTAAGAAACGAGATTTTCAGCTCCATTCATACGTGGGGTTGGATTAATATAAAAAAAATTATTAAAAAAGATTAATAAGAGTATTAACGACGTTTAGTAGTTTTTGATTTAAAGTAAATTTACAGGATGGGTCCCAAAAGATATGAAATTAATTTAAAGTTTACAAAACTGTTTTTTAAAGTCGGTAATTAATTGTTTTGTTTTATTGTTAATAAAAATTGTATGAATGAACAAATATGTGAACAAATTTAAAGCAGGCATTTTCGAAATGTGTAGGAATTCACATTGCTGGAACTTTTTTTAATTCAAATTAAACTGATTGATATCTATTTATTATACAAAAAAAAGGTTATTAATGTCCGAATTTTAACATTTATTGATTTCAGATAGAATAAATTAATAAAATACTAGTGATTGCGAGTATACTTCAAAGTATAGGAAACATCATTAGAATCGGTATATAATCAATTTTTCTTAGCATAACTCGTTCTTTTAGACTGGCGAATAGCTTGACTTGATTATTCTGTTGTTACTGCTCTTTACTTTAGTAAACTGGAAATCGTTGAATTCATAAGCGTTTTTTTTTTTGTAAATTGTATTGATTGGAAGGATGGGAAATGTCATCAATTTGTTCAGGTTCAGTTAATTTTGATTCAAATTTCCTAAGCGTCGTTTTTTTCTTCCCTGGTCCAGATTTGGTGCGCTTGTAATAGTCCGACAGTTTCTTAAAATTTAGTTTTATTTCCTCCATTGTAAACCTTGACATATCATATCAGCTAGCTATCCTTTCTAAAATTTCCATCCCAATAACATTTTTTGTCAGTATGTTAAAATTTTTGTCTTTACCCTATCATTTCAGCTTTTTCTTTGTATCCTTTTCATTTCCGTCTTTCTTTTTTTATTTACTTTTCTCCTTTTTTCAATGTAATAGAGAAATTTTATTATTTAATGATTACTGACTAAAATTTGATGGGTTCACTGGTCAAGTTTTTAAAACCTTTCGAATTGGGCTTAAAAAAAAACTTGCCAAGTGAGCCCATCAAATTTTAGTCAGTAATCATTAATCATTAAATAATAAAATTTCTCTATTACATTGTAGCTGTTTCAATATTATTCTACTTTAAATATTCGGTATTAAACCTTCATGAAGTAAGAACTTGGCGCACTTTTAGATCTCAGTACTTTTCACGGCTGACTTATTATACAAAGGTTTTTGTATAGATGAAGTTGGCTCTTTTTTTAACATTTATGTTTTTGGTCTGATCTCACTCCTTTTTGCAAAGATTTTAATATTTTGCCATGTAAAAATCTCGAAAGATACGGAAAAATAGAAGGGTGGACACTACCTTATAAAATCAACTTAGTTTATAGCTTCCTATTTTTTTTTGGTATATTTTCTTTTTGTTATTGGTTGTTTTGATTTGCGCTTCAATTGTTTCTTCTTGTCCTGGCAAGATACCTAACACTAACATACCTACTTTAATGTTAAATACTAGTACCTACATCCGCTCAAAGCCATAAAAAAGCAATAATTGTTGAGGATGCGATGGTGTTTTTGTTGCAATTTTAACTCGTTTTTTTAATTGAAGGTAGACCACCAATTAACAGCCTAATTAGTGGTTTTATTATAGTTCACATCACAGTTAAGAGCTTTTTTTATGTAAACTCATAATTTTTTCAGGTATGCAAATATTTTCTTTTTTCATTCATGTTAACATAACATAGAGTACCAAATCGAGCACTCTAGTTCTAAGAAAAGTTATGAAACTTCAAAATGCATGTATAGTTTCAAAATGACAGTAAAAAGACTTCGAATGAAAAATCTTAGATTTTCTATTTTTCGCTTTGAATGTAGATACATTAAGCTATACCCTTCCACCAAACTTCATCATTCTACGGCAGTCGGAAGTGCTCCATATAAATCAAACTTTTTCTCGGAAAGTGGGCGGATACCACGCCCCCTGAATGGAAAACCTCAATTTTAATTTTGGTCCTTTATATGCAATTTGAGCCCGATCGTTCTATCAAATTTCATTGTTCTACTGCAATCGGAATTGTACCATATAATTTACATATCAGTTCTGATTAAGTGGGTGGATACCACGCCCTTAAATGGAAAACCTCAAATTTTATATTTTTTTCTTAGTATGCAATTTAAGCTCTACCACTTTGCCAAATTTCATCCTTTTAGTAAAGTCGGAAGTGAAAGTGGGTGTTTTACACACCCCTGAATGGAAAACCTCAATTTTTATTTTTGTTCGTTTATATACAATTTAAGCCCTACCGCTCTACCCAATTTCATTGTTCTACTGCAATCGGAAGTTTGCCATATATAATTTACATCAGTTCTGAGGAAGTGGGCGGATACCACGCCCCCTGAAAGGAAAACCTTGGTGTTTATTTTTGGTTCTTTATATGCAATATAAGCCCTACCGGTTCACTAAATTTCACTGTTTTTCAGCAGTCGGAAATGCTCCATAATAGGATGTCGGGAAGTGCTCCAAAATTCGAAGAAAGTGGGCGTATACCACGCCCCCTGAATGGAAAATTTCAAATTTTCGATTTTTTCCTCTGCTTGCATGACAAGACCTACCGTTGTGCAAAATCACAAGATTCTACGATGTCGGGAAGTGCTCCATAATTTTGATGATCTGTCAGTCAGTCAGTCAGTGATTCAGTCAGTTACGGTTTTTGTGATTTTTGAGGCCTTATATCTCAGGAACCGCTTATGATAGAAAATTCAAATTTGGTAAGGCGCCTGTGCCTGACTACTTTAGCAAATATTCGGAGTTTTAAGTTTCTGACTTCATTGGTACTGAAGATAGGGAGGGGTCAAATGTGTATAGCCTTTCGAAATAAATATCTCTAAATACTGCACATTATCTTAGTAGATGGCTTGCAAAAATACTAAATATACAGTACATAAATATAAAAAATATACAGTACAAATATACACACATTCGAAAGTTCGAAATTTAAATCTATTTGGGCTTAGATTTTTTTTTTTTTTTATAATCTACCCGCGCTCAAGGGATTATATTATGATTACCCTTTAAATGTTTCAACACAACGCGGGCGTGAAGTTAAGGAAGAGAAAGAAGGATAGGAAAGATGTGTGGCACGATGTTCTGAGACTGAAGGTGTTTGTCTCAGACTTTTTATCTCCAGGGATGGCGGCTGAACTAAAGCGGAGAATTGCCGTGTCCTATTTCTATGTCCCTTATAATTCGCATTATTTTATTCGTTTTTCATCCTTGTTGGGCATACTAGTTTAACTCAATCACATGTTGTTAGTGTTATGCCTAAACAACATGTAATGAGTAAACCAGCAACCCATTGATGACAATTTTTAGAAGGTTTTAATGGAATTAAAGACGACATAAGGCGTGTTCTCGTGACTAGCAAGTAAAGCAAAGTAGAAATTTAACAAAGAAAACAACAACAAAAACTTACTGGCTATTACTTTAGCTTTTCATCGGAAGTAAAATCGAGTTCCGATGATTAGTTAAGTTTTTCAAACTAAGAGGGCGCTGAACTGATTTTTTTTTAATGATGAATGTTGGCAAAACTGATTTTTGTTTTGTTATATTTGGCAAGTGTGAAAATTTGTCAGTTGAATTCATTAAAAAATTAAAAAGCAAAAAGATGGACGCCAAGCAAAATAAGGAAAGAAAGTAAGTTAATGATACAAACTATTTTCTAGTTTATATTTAAAACATTTGACTTTTTAATACAGAATAAAAAAATCGTGGTCGAGGGACGAAACCATGGCCTTGCTGCAGTTTTACAGCGCTAGGGAAGTAGAGTTCCAACACAGCAGGCGCAAGAAATATGCATATGCACACGTTCTGGAAGACATGATTTCTTCTGGTGTCACGGTAAGTTATAATTCAAACTATTTTTAACTAATATTTTCTAAATAATTAAAAAATCTTACAGGATTCAAACACAACAATTGAACACCTTGACGCTAAAATGGCAGCGCTTTTAAGAGCATACAAGGCTGCGAAGGACAATTCCAAAAGAACTGGTGCCGCTCCTTGCATTGCCCCATTTGTTGAACAAATGGATGAAATATTTGGCACAAAGCCAACCATTTCAAATTTCAACACAATTTCCAGTGGAAGCAACAATTCGGTAACTTTAATAACTAAGTCTACACAAATACATAGAACAAAAATATTTCTATAAAAATTGTTCTTCTAGAACTTGGAAATTGCTGCAGAAAATATTCCTCCAACTCCGTCAGCCTCGACAGGAGAGGAAAACGAAGTCCAAGCAAATCGTGCACCCAAACGAAAATTTACAAAGGCCGTTTATTACGAAGAGAGACTAAAGCAAAAAGCCATCAAACAGAAACAAAATGCAGAGCAGTTCGAACAATACATGAGTCTACAAAGAGAAAAAATACAAATTCAACGTGAGAAAATAAGGAAAATGGATTCACTTATATGCATTTTGGACGCGCAGTAAAAGAAACGACTTTTTTTTATCTCATTGCATATGCATTACATGTACATGTTTTTTTTTTATTAAAATTTTAAGTTCTTGTTTTTATTTTTCATTTTTCAACTTATCTTAAACAAACATGAATAAAATTTAATTTAATTTTTATATAATCCTTTTTTCAATTAAATTTCGAAAAAGGATATCACGTCGGTTTGTTGAAACATCAATTTCCAAGTTGTTCAAGTTATTCTGCTCTATGTTGTACTCTTCTTCTTCAACTTCGTCGAATTCATCGTTTTCAGATATACAAATGTTATGGAGAACACATGCACTAATAACAAGTTTTTTTATAAAATGCAAATCTCGCTGCCCCATGAAATTCAAAAGCCTTCTAAATCGGCCTTTAAGAAGGCCAAAAGCATTTTCAACTACAATTCTTGTACTTGAATGCAAGAAGTTGAAAGCCTTTTGTTGGTCTGTTAGATTGCCCATGTCTTTGAAAGGAGGAACGAGCCAAAATAAAGATGAATATGCTGAATCCCCTAAAATGAAAGTGTTGTTGGGAAAGCTCGGCAAAATTGCTGTTCGCTCTTTCAAATAACGGAGACCTTCGTAGAACTCTCATGTCATGCAAGGAGCCGGGTTCTCCACAACATACGTCGATGAATTTTTTATCGGCATCAACGACTGCTTGAAGAATAATTGTGAAAGATTGCTTTCTGTTATAGTAGCATACTTTGTCAACCTTTGGTGCTTCGATTCCGATGTGGGTACAATCAATTGCGCCCAATACATCAGGAATTTTTCTTTTTTCTTCAAATTTCCTGTTGTTTTTTTTGACATCATCTCCGTATGGCCATTTTATATATTTGTGACGGTTTTCTATGAACCAGTCAGAAACACGTTGCACTACAGCCCAACTTGCGGACTTTGCTAATCCAAACAGGTTTCCGAGTTGCCTGAACGTGACCGTGTTGCTTAGATACCACACGAACATATGGAATTCTTTCCTTGGTCCAATTTTTGGATTACCACCATGTTTTGATTTTGGTGGAAAACGAGACTGGGCGTAAAGATCTGAAAAATAACAATTATTTAGTCAATTAAGGAAATCAATCGACAAAAAACAGAATGAAGAACATACTTATTAAACTCTCGATTGTTGACCGTTTTAGTCTAAAATGTTTTTTAAAATCCGAATCACTAAACATATCAATAGTATTCATAAAGTTTTCCACAGAAGCATGGTTCTCTTGTTCATCTGATGACGATGAGTCTTCGGAGCTGGACGAGCTTTCTTGGAATTTCATTCTAATGATTTGATCTCCATACTCATCTTCGCTGCTCGATTCCATCTCAATCAGTTCCTTTAAGATCTAAAATGAAATTTGAAAGCAATGAATATATTTATGTACATTGATAATAATTATTATTAAAAAATTATTAGTACTTACAACATTTCTTGTACTTTCCATTTTTGATATTATTTCTTTTTCTTGTTTTTTTTTTTTTGTTTTTTGACAGAAAAAACATAAGTGCCAACCCCTAAATATAAAAATTAAGTTGAGATGTGGATCGTTTTCGTGAATTTTGTTTACTTTGCTTTACTTGCTAGTCACGAGAACACGCTTATAGACGACGGCAGGGATCGAACCTGTGATACTGAGGTTGACAGGCGAGCACACATCCATCGCGCCACGGCCACCCCCAAAATGATCAAAATGATTTGCAGTTTGGTTGAAAATATTAACGAATGAAATACATATGTATATCAAATTTAAAGAAAACATGAAATTTTAATTTTAATAAAACTCAATATTTTATTGAATAATTTCTCAATTTTGTGTACTCATTTTAAACTCATTACGATAGATGTCTATAATACTTTCGATGCATCGAAAACACCGATGTTTTTATCGATACATAGATGGAACGTTTCATCGAATTTTTTTGTATCCCTACACTGAATTCACTAAAAAAGGAAAATTGTCTAGAACTGATCATAAGATATCATAACTTGTAGCCTACAACTGCTTTAAACACTTTTGAAAATATGCCTTGACAAATTACTGTAACTTCCTTAATACGGAAGAACAAGATAAATATAAAAGAGTTTACAAAAGAAATTCACGTTATAGAGTGTAAAAACCTCCGAACTTCACATTTAAAGCTTGGCGATTCACATTTTAGAGGAATTCACATTATCTGTAGTTCACTCACATTATATTAAAGTTATTATAATGCAAACTCTATACATATACTACGTTTATATGAGGTGTTGAAGCCAGCTTGAAGCTCGCTTAGACCCGCTCAGCGGTGTCGTGTCGAAAAGTGAGACGAAAAACCTGGGTCGAGGAGTTGGTTTAACAAATTGTTTCAGAATCGCTCAACACCATTTCAACTCAATTCCAAATCGAGCTCTTAACTCAAATGACGAAATATCTGGATCCAAAATCCGACCCTAATCCAACTCGATCTTTCGATACTGCATATATGGTATGTAAATGTAGTAATATACTACTGAAATAAATCAGCCAAGTAGAAGACTTAGCACTATTATTGGACTTGTTAAATTACTGATTCAAAATAGCTTTTTTTGGCCTTTAAGTCCACAAAAATTGGCGTTTTGTTCCAGCAATCTCACATGGACTCATGATTTGACTGTGAGGACCTTGTCAATATGCAATTTTTGTTAAATTCAGTTCAACTTACATCGAATTTTTGGCAAAAATCCAATGTGAACTATAACTATATCTTAGCTATTGAGATTCTTCTTAAAAAGACAATTTAGACTACCAGATACAACACCAAATTACATGCTATTCATCGAAACCGGGCTATCACCACTATATCTTTCATCTCTAAAACTCCATTTTAACTACATCCTCAAACTTATGTACAGCCACACTGATAAAGTTGCAAGAAAGATTGCAGTTTCGATTGTAAGATCACAAAGCTCATGGTTTGAAGAATGGAAGAACTTGGCAGACTTGTGTGGACTTTCATTTAATTTAACTCTTAATAATCTAGCAGAGTGGAAACCTTTCCTTTATAATTTACTTGAAATGCTCCATTCAAAAGCAAGAGAAGACAGTATTCGCAAAGCTAGAAGTTCACTTCATAGGGAAACCTATCCTATACTCCAGCATGATCTAAGGGAACGCAACTATTTTAAGGACATCTTTAGCACTGAAATAATATCTTTTATATTTCGAGCAAGAGGCGAGCTGTTACCGCTCAATTTCATACCCCACCGAAATGATTTAGCACTAAAATGTAGCTTATGTAATACAGACGAAAGGGAAGATGTAGTGCATTTCATCGCGAGATGTCCTATTCTGGTGGAGGTACGGCGACAAATATGGCAAAAAAACTACCTGGAACAAACGGAACTTTTAGCAATATTAAACGGAAATCACTGGCAAAAACTATCGCAATATATTAAAATAGCACTTGCATATAGAAGGAAAATAACAAGAGAAGATTTTTAAACTTAATTTTTAAAATTAAACTCAATCAATTTACAAAATTTGAAAATGTATTACTCAGGCTATCATCTGGCTGACGGCCCTTCTGGCCATGCCTCAAAAAGATTTAATTTTAAATATCAAATTGTTTTTGTAAATTTTTATTGATGAAGTAATAAATCTAATCTAATCTAATCTAATCTAATCTAATCTAATCTATAACTATATCTTCATATCCATTCCATTTTTTAAATTTTTTATAAATATTTAAGGTCTAGATAAAATTGAAAATTAAAAATTATATTTGTTTCTCATCAAAATATTGGTACCTAATATATGTACGTATATGTATGTAGGTTCTCTAAGAGATCTTGCCAATATATCATTTCTTTTTTAATTACATAATGTGAGTTTCTTAAAGTGTTCTTTTTACTTGCGATATAGGTACTATAGAGCAAGTTCTGCATTTGGAAAAAAAATCGAACTCGAGATTTTGATCAAAGTTGACCATACGATGATAGCGAAGACGAATAAAGTGGGTCCGGCAATTCCGTCTGTCTGTCTGTCTGTCTGTCTGTCTGTCTGTCTGTCTGTCTGTCTGTATGTCTGTACCTCTCACTACAGGCTAAACCACTGGACCTATTTCTTTCAAACTCGTTAGTTATGGGTCTTCGGTGATTCCCTAGAGGGAAAATTGAAATTTTTTTTTTAGCTCTAAAACTAACGGTACCCCCCATACACCCGTAATGCAAAATCTTATTTATCTCGAAAACGGCTCTAACGATTTTGATAAAAAAAATTAGGTGTGATATTATGGACATGGACTACGTTTTGGTAAAAAAAAAATTTGGGGCAAAATGTTATTAACGGTACCTGTCATAGAACCGTTTTTTTGATTTTCGACTTTCTCATTAACGGCTCTAACGATTTTAACCAAAAGTTTTCAGCAGGAGTCCCCCTAAGTTTAAAATAATATTGTATATAAAAATATTCGAAAAATTATTTGTTGGGTTTTTTTTTAAAAAAATTTTTTTTTTGAAAAATCAATATCTTCAAAACCTATGAACGATTATTTTTTGAAATTATTTCCTAAAATCAATATTATTAAATACTTAAAATTCGCATCCCACATTTTTTTCTTGAAAAATTTTAAAGAAATTTCTTATATAAAAAATTTATTTATTTAATAATAAAACGGTTTTTTAAAGTTTGTTTGCATAAATTCATACTTTTCCAGAAATCAGACGGCAATTTCATGTTTTATATTTATAAAATGTATCTTAAATTCCAAAGTACTTTTACATAAGAGCAAGTTCGTGCGATCCAGTCGTGCATTTTATTTATTACGCAGTGCCAAATTTAAGGTTGTTCAAAATAAATTGGTCCGCGTTATTTTTCCCCTATAAGTTAAAAGAATAGTTTAACCTGTAAGATTATAAAAGTTCCAACGCTCGTCTTCAATGAAACTGACGTTGTAAACTCGATAGATAAAGCCAATTTGCATGCAGCGCAGTTTGCTGTAAATTCGACGGAACTAGTGAGAGATATGACTCCTCCTGTATACTTGAGAGCGTAAACATTTTATGGGACGAATCTTTTTTCGCACTCGTGCGGTTGCTAGAGTACTTAAAGATCTTGACATTCACAAATCCGCTGGCACGAATAGTTTCCCTCATATTGTTCTGAAGAGGTGTTCTTCCACCCTGGCTACTCTACAGGACTCTTTCCGAGTGGATGGAAAACAGCATTTGTCCAGCCTGTCCCTAAAAAAGGCGAATCTTCTTCCCCCTCTAACTATCATCCAATTACACTTACATCCCTTCTTTCTTAGGTCATGGAAACGCTGATAAACTATCAGCTCAAGAAATATCTTGAAGAACGGAAGCTTCTAAATGACCGGCAGTATGCGTTTCGGCCACAATAGATCCACTGGTGATGTGATAATATATCTCACAGTTGAACAAATCTTTACATCGTTTTGGAGAAAGTAAGATTATTGCATTTGATATTTCAAAGGCATTCGATAGAGTTTGGCATCATGCTCTCTTATATCTAGAAAATACGTGCATTTGGTATCGATGAAGCTCTTCTTCGTTGGATTAGACATTACCTTTCGGATCTTTCACTACAAGTAGTATTGGACGGTTTCAAATCTGGTGTACGCCGCCAGGGCTCTGTTTTGTCTCCGCCACTCTTCCTTATGTTAACAAATGATCTTTTGTCTGAAAGTTTTAATCCACTTGATTGTTTCAGTGATGACAGTACCCTCAACTTTTCATATTCGTTTTTAGATTCACATCCTTGTCCTTCGGATGTGGACTTCCAATGACAGCGTATGATAAGCTCATTAATTTCTGATCTTGACAGCATTGTCCAATGGGAAATTAAAAGCCGTGTAGAATTTATTGCTTCGAAAACTCATTGCTATTTAATTAAGGCGAAGAGCTTAGGGTTCTTGGTACACAACACAACATTAGACTTTACTGGGTCCCTGGTCACAGTGGTGTCCCAGGAAATGAAAGCGCTGACGAGCTTTCAAGAACAGGATCAACACTTGATCCTAATAAAGCAGACATAACAGTTCAATTCCCACCCTGTAATCTTAAACAGGTAATCAAGAGTAAAATTCTAGCCTTAGCAAACAAGAGATGGAACTCTCTCGATTCCTGTCTTACAAGCAGAAAATCATGAGTTTCAGTAAACAAAAGACCAATGTTATCTCTTTCTCTTATCGTGAGCATCATCACAGGTCACAACCAACTCGGTTACCACAAGAAAAATATGAAACTCAGTATGGACGACTTATGCAGAGGATGCGGTGACGAGGAGATACATGAGAATACTCCTCACTACCTGTGTCACTGCCCTGCGCTATATTATCTATAAGAAACAGACATCTAGGGAGACACTTCTTCAGCGACTTGGCGGAGCTCTCTGACATTCCAAGCAAAATCATGTTAAAATTCGTTAATGATACCAAATGGCTTGAGAATTCTTGATCTATAAAAACTGTCTTCTACTAGTACGATAGTGTAGTATGAACGAAAACGACAACAACGCACGTGTTCCTTGTGAGAGCAGCACCAACGGAGAATGGGCACCTTGCCTATACACCTGCGGTTGCCACTCCTACGTTGAACGCAAGAATCAGTGGGTCAATGGGGACACATCTACCTAAGATTGGTAAAATCCTCTTTGGTATGGACACAGCCTCTTCGACTTAATTAGACCAAACACTGACTTTTCAAACTCATCTACCAGACGTTGCAAGGAGCCACATGCTCCTACGGGTCTGGTGGGTGGAATGATTGCTCATGTTGAGGTAAAGGAAAGGAATACTTCCTGAGAAGGCGTATACCTCTCCTTAGTCAGGCTTTTATGTGACGATAGAAATTTCAATACTTAAGAAATAGCCTCTGACATTTCAGGCTATAAAGCTTGCTGTAACCCATCTATACCTTTAACGGGCTTGATCGACATAGGATTATCGTGGGTTTTAATACAAGGGGTCACAAACCCTAGGTTATCACAACGGATCAACATTGATCTAAGTGTGACGGTAACAAGATCAACTGTCAGCCCACTAACCTAAGCTACTTAAGGCGTAACCCTCCCCCAATGCCAATTTTTATGAGTGGCACTTGCATCGAGGAGACTAAACAGCTTTCAGTTACCAAAAACGCTGCTTAGTGTTTAGGATTTCTCCGCCGATGCAAGAAGTTTTTTACCCCATCTGATCTGGTTGTTATATATATAAAGCCTTTATTTATCCGAAGCTCGAGTACATTTCCCATATCTGGGCAGGTGTTCCAAAAACCCACTTTAGTCTCTTGGATAGAATTCAAAACAGAGCTATACAAATGATAGGCGACCGTTGTCTAACTGAAACATTTATACCTCTCGAGCACCGCCGTAATATATTATGTCTATAATTATTTTACTGCTATTTTCATTGACAGTGCTCTAGGGAAATAGCCAGTTGCATTTCAACTGTATAATATCCGTACTTCTAGGAATGCTCATCATTGATCTTGATCTCAATTTCGGACGCACTTAAAGCACAGAGATTCTTTTTTCAGCCGCACTACACGAATGTGGAATGCTTTACCCGGCTCAATATTTCCACTTATTGCAATGTGCAAACATTCAATAACAATGTGCGTCGGTATCTCCTTTCTAATCCTATCCTACTTTCCTAACTGCTCGCATTGTGTTTAACATTATAGGAATGAATATTCATAACATCTTGAGTGCGCGTATAATATAACAACAAAAAAATGACAAGGCATCGCACTAAGCGACTACAGTTTTATTCCAAAAAGGATACAATTTTAAAATTTTGTGCCACAATGTATTTTGAAGTTGTATCGTTCTATAAATATCCCTTTTTTGTTATTTCGTTTCTTGTTATTTTAATTTATTTTAGCGCGAAATTTATCAACATGTAATAGATCGCAAGACCAAAAAAAGGTAAATAATACAAATTGAGTTGAACTCAATCAAACAATCCGATCAAAAAATAATATTTTTCATTTCGAAAAATGGTAAATAAAACGATTAAATATACAAATTCATATATTTTTTTAACTTAAACCTAAAAATTCAGCTATGCATGAATGTATGTTGTTAATTTTAAATAAAGTTATATAATTTAGGCAGTTGCTTTCAATATAAGAATATTCATCTTTTTTTTTTCTAAAATATTAGTAATTCGTTTATCCTTATCAATGTTAGTGCGGGTTAAAAATTAGAGAAACAAAAAAGAGCGAAATTAGACTGCCGAAATGATGATAAAATACACGAAATAAAAACAGAAGTTTGGATTTGCGAAATAATTTTTGACAAAATTCTACACTCCCATACGCAGAAAGTCTTAAGAACCGAACAAACGAGGGTTTCTATTGTAGTAAATCTCTCCGTAGATACCAAACTTTCCTTTCGACTAGACAAGCCTAATAAATGACACCCAATTTAACAGATGTAGCTTCACCAATATGGACGTAATAACCTGTCAAAGTTTACAAATTACTATTGAAAAACCCTTAAGTTCATATTCACTTTCTACGGAGTTTCGAACACCAGATAAAGAGTATAAGCCTTGTGTGGAAGAAAAGGTTTAGTTCGGGAACTTGTTGTATCAGAACGTTTGTATTCCCGTCTGTGACATGCATTTTTTGTCCTTTATTATTTTTTAAGGAGGGGCTTCTTGGCTTAGATGTTTGATTCTAATGTTTTTTTTCTGATTATCAATCCTTTTTAGGATTGAATAAGTCCCAGTATTTCTTTTATGGCGATTTCCCCATTTATACATATTATTTACAATCTGCAAGTAATGTAACTTTACTTTTGCTTACTGCAACTTCTTTTGTACTTAGATTTGACAAAAAACATGCAATCATTTAACAATTTTTTTTTTAAAGAACATGTTCTTGTTCTGTTCTAGTAACCATTTTCATTTTCAATTTTTGAGTCAATATAATGTACGTTTATTTGTTTGAAAATCACTGCAGGCATACCCACATATTTAAAAAAATAAGTTATTGTTTCATAAAACTTAAGAGATGCCTTATTTCCATATCTTTCCATCGTCATCTTCATAATCGCTTTACCATGTCTTATTTAAACAAACATTTCGATTTTTTTACAAATCAAGATCAAAAACTTCGTACTTTGGAATAGTCAAGGGCAAGGATCCTCGGAGTTTATTGGTATAGCGATTATATTTTAAATTGTTCAACTTGTTGTTAAAGGGAATTTTTTCCGAGGAGAACCAAAACAGCAGAAATATTTCCGGCGCAATAAAATATTTTGGGAGAAACAAAATTTTCACGACAGTCCCAAAACAGAGCCCATATGTATAACGTATCTATCTATCTACATTCGAAGATAATTATGGAACTTAATAATATAAGTGAAAAATATTAAGAAAAATTATAAATACAAAGAAAGTAAGGAAAATATAAGAGACTTGTAAATACAAAAGACCTGAGAAGCAAACTTGTTCATGCGCAATTTTGCCAAAGCCACATATTTATATAAGAATATTTGCGTTACAGGTCGTATTCGTTTATCTCAAACATATGGATATACGCTACTTAAACTTTTTTTCTAAAGATTTGTTAACATCTTTTTTTGTGAACCTATGTACGTTTGTTGGTAAAAATGGTCGAACAATAGTATTGTGAAAATTAGTATATGTTTTGTTATTAGGGAAAAAATAGGACAAATAGTTTATGTTTTGTAAATTTTGATTTTACGGTAAAAGAAACGCATGAAATTCTCGACCATTCCGATATGAGTATAAGCATGAAGAGGATCTAAGAATGTCTGCAGAATCCAAACGCCTAAGATGAAAAGAACTTTTCACGACAAAAGGTAGTACCCGCTGAAAAAAAAACATTTTCTTGCAACTATTGGGAATTGAAACCTTCTTCATGACAGTTCAACACACTAACCATTATGCCGAGGGGTATTACTAATAGATTAAAGGACTTATCTATGAGTAAAAAAAATTGTTCCACAAATAACTGTGTATGGAATCACTGGATATGAATAAACCAAAAGGGCTCAGGTCATGTGAGCATAACAAAAGTTGTTTTTTCAAGATGTTAATAAATATTTTTCAACACACATTCCACCACATTTATGTAAGTGCCTGAGGATTCGGTGAAACTAATTTGTTGCGATATATGTAGTTTAAAAATCATTTTCAACATACAAATTATTTTTGGCACTTGGTATTCCGTTGGACTTTCAATCTGGCATTGTTTTAATACTCAGTGAATTAGTGTGAAGCTACCTGCGTTAATTGTTTTATTTTCTATTTCTGCCGAAAAACAATGAATTGGAGGATTGGAGAATTTGAAACCACCACCAACGGCTTGAGATATTGTGTATATGATTCCTTAGAGAAACGAAGAAAGTCATATATCAATAAAAAGCAGTATTTTATATAACGATGATGAGGAAGTCTAAAGCATTGGTTTCATCCATTGAATGTCGTCGGAATATGAGTCCAAATGACCTTTTGCGCCTCAAATATTATTTTTCACTGATGTGCTTAAATTGTGTTCTTCTATTGATTTACTCTTTTTAAAATTTGGTATATTAATATTCTCTGCCTGAGTAACATTAAGAGGATAACACTTGAACGATTTTCTTAAACTATTGATTGTTGACGATATAATAAAAGTATATCATGCTAATATGTTGTTGAAAAGCCTGTACTTACAATTCAAATTCATGAAATATATTTTACTTTGTTTAAAAGTGGTAAGTGTGAAGGTGGCGTAAGTACTTACTTTAGTAAGAAATATTACTTGAACTAATTATTTGCACAAACATTTGGAATTGTTATAAGGTGATAGAAAAATATCCCAGTTGAAAGGTATAGTCATTTAATTTTTATACAACCGCTACCACACATAGACTGCAGGTCAAAAATTTGAGTTCAGTCCCCTTTCCAAGGAAAACCGAATTCTTAAGCCGATTTTTAGTCAAAAAAGCTTCCTTTACATTCATTACTTAATTTACAATTCCTTCTAGTTTTGTATTGTTTCATAACGTATAATGTTCCACCAATCCTGTAATGCATTTCATGAAGTTTTTGATGAAGGACATTTCTTCCGGACTCTTCTATCCAGTTTTTCTCACAATAACTAAATAAATAATAACTATAATAATATCATGACTTGAAAGATTTCTACGTTTTCTCTCTGTTTGAGGAAAATATAAAACTGTGCTTAGAGTCATTGTCTTGTTGAAATACGAATTCTACGCCAATTAATCTTAGTCCAGAGATCAAAGCATTTTTCTCCAATATCTTCTCATACGCTTCCTTGTTTATACAGTCGGGTAGCAACTTTTGTTCAGCACTGCGTCGAACGAAAACCTTCCGTTTTGTAAGAAATACCTCAAACTTCGATTCGTCACCGTTTTCAAGGACAGCGGCTTAGTCCGTGTTGTATTTAATTCGGCACTTATTTCTAGTGTTGCTGTTTGCTTTTTTCGTTTGATTGTTGTTCATATTAGCGGGCCCTCATCCTAAGTTTTAAATCTAGGCTGTCTTAGAAGTCCGCATGTTGAACGCAATCCTTCAACACTTTCAACTGCGAAAAGCAACTACCCGCTGCCTTTTGCCTTCTATAATAAGAGTGACGAAAATAGAACGTTTTTCAACTGTCAAATTTTTCCATTTCGAACTAGTTTTTTACTCAGAAGGTAAAGAATCTCAAATAAATGCTTATGACTCCAAAGCGTGGCTTTTACATACAAAACAGTCCAGGTCTAAAATGTTCGGTTTTGAAAACCTTTCTTATGTACGGAGTCATAAAAAAGTGCTGAATCAACAATCAAAATCATAATTATGAAAAACCGAAATACATCTCAATACTAAAAAAACGCCCTTTTAAAAAAAAAATCTGCATTAAGAATCCAGCTTTTACTACCCCAACGCATTGTCCAGGTAAAAAACCCAATCTTTAATTCATAAAATCGACCCCCAGGCATGAATGAAGTCAGTTGACTACGTTGAACTCAAACTTTTGGCCTGGCGTGTAAATACCACTACTTTTTAAATAGTATCGTCTAACGCATTTTTTTGATAAATTGCTTCTCAATGCATCTAAGACAATGGGCCTTACGACTTTAATATTTGAATGAAATGAACCATTATCAATTGGACTCTATATAATTTACTATACTCGTACCTGCTTTATTTGATATTTTTATGTTTTAGATTACATACCATCAATAGTTCTTTATTTATAGTCCACTTAAATATTAAGTTCATGGCATGTAAGGTTAATTATTAGAGTCCATAATAGTTAATTTTGACTCAAATATTAAAGTCGTCTATAAATTTAATTATTAGGAACTCAACTTTTTGAACTTTTGTAAATGTCAAAGTATCATAATGAAGTTAGTACGATAATAAAACCACATAATAGATACATACGAGTATATATGAATAGAAAGTATGAAATTAAACTCGATTAAAATTTTCAAATTCGTCTTTTTAAACTCTTTTGAAATCATACTCATTCAAATCAAATTTTGTGCCATTGTTTAAAAAAAAAAACTCAACCGATTTTGTTCAATGGATTATGAGTGGAGGCTTGTTTTTAAATAATCCAAATTCTTTGTATCTTCTTCTGAACAGGCTTGTGATTTTCTTAATTAAAAAAACCATAAGTCATAAGATGACCATAGTCATAAGACTGTAGATGATTCGTGAATTTAAAAAATTTAATTCATAAGTTAGTTAGTGACTTATGATTTAAAAAAAAAAATATTTTTTTCTTAATAAATTCATAAGTCACTAAGTAACTTTTGAGTTAATTTTTTTTTTAATTCTGGAGTCACTTACTTGCTCATGACTTAATTTTTTTTTAATTCATAAGTCACTTAGGTAATGAACTAATTTTTTTAATTCATAATTCACCAACTGACTTATGAATTAAATTTTTCAATTCATAAGTCAGTAACTTGCTGCTGAATTATTTTTTTTTTAATTCATAATTCACCGACTAGCTTGTCAAGCTTAAGCTAAAAAGTGGCTTAAGCTTTTGCAACCCTGCTTCTGAAACATTTCAAATGCATAAATGTAGATAGAGAACAAAATTCATAGGTTTTTTAATTTCCCCATAATTTAATAAATATGCTTATATTAATAAATCTAAAAAAATTTGAGAAACTTGAATTATATGAGGAAGAACTTGCTAATCAATCGACAGTTTTTTCTTCTTTAATTCGGTTTTTAAATAATTATTTTAAAATTATTTATTTTAATTTTAGATATTTCTATAGTTTGTCATATTTTCTTCTCATACTTTGAATAATTTTCAAACTTAAGACATGTAGGGTAAAGTCGGGTAATGTGGACCACTCGGCTAATATGGACCACCAGCTTTTCTCGCCTTACAAATGCAATCGAGGACACTATTGGTTGCGATTGTGCGTGACCTACTTAAACTTAACTCAGTATAGTTTGAGTAGTCAGGAGTAGCGCGTCACGAAGTTGACCGGATTAAAAGAAAATCCACGGCATTGATTATTTTTTTTCGTAGGTGTTTCTCCTTTTTTCTATAGTTAAAAATATAGTTTGTTCTCCTTTTATTTTTTAAATATAAGAAGTGAATATTTGTTTTAAGGTTTTTATTTATAAAACTAATATAAACAGTCTCTTTTTGTTTTAAAATAGCTTTTTCTCCAAACATTATGTTGCGGGTAATATGGACCACGGGAAGAAAGGAGTATTTGGACTAGTGGTCCACATTACCCGCCATTTCAATATAAGAAATTTCGGGTCTGGATGAGGATGAATGATCGACCGTTGATGATTTTGATATATGTGAATTGTTTGGTAAGGCATATGTCAGAGTCCAAACTGGATAAATAGCCGTCAATGGATTGAAGACCAGGTGGTCCATATTACCCTCCACTTTTTTTTTGTTACGTTTTAGAGTTACTTAACTTTTTGTTTTTTGTTATTTTTTTTATTAAGTGAATTTATTTTTTTGTTGCTACTTTTTTAATCAGAATTAACTGATGTATTTTTTCTTCAAATATCTTTAAAAAAAACTTACACCGTTTGTGTTTTATTAACAAAAATATGATTGGTGGTCCATATTACCCGACTTTACTCTACCTACGGTACTTGAAAGGCATTGCTTAAAATATCAAGATTTTATTAGATAACCTATATTATTCAGAGACAACAAGAGTTAAAGATTTATGAAACGTAAAACCTTTCTTGAACTCCGTACGAGTTGGTCAGTTTTTTTAAAACAAAATCATTGAAGAAGTCAATTTTTAATTTCAATATAAGTACTACGCGTATTGAAGCCTTGCATTCGTCCGAAAATTCTAATTCGATAATTTGATCAAACTTGATATAACGATGGTAGAGAACACGAGCGAAGTGGGTACCCGCTATTCCGTCTGTCTGTCTGTCTGTATACGTCTATAGCGTAGAGCGTTTAATATTGGTAACAATTTAAAAACAAATGTTTTCAAAAATTCATATATGTATGTTCCAGAAATCATACCGCTCTCTATTTCTTAAAGTTGGTTTGGCAATTTAAATAAAATGCACGTTTGAATCACACGAACTTGCACTTATGTAAAAGTTCTTTGGAATTTAAAAAGATATGGATTTAATTAAAGCAAAATGTTCAAATCGATAAAATTTCCGTCTGATTTCTAAAAAAGACTTAATTTATGCAAACAAAGCTTAAGAAATCGGTTTATTATTAAATACATTTTTACATGAAAATCTCTTTAAAGTTTTTCAAGAAAAAAAAATAGAGATGCCAATTTAAAGTATTTATAGTAATAAAGATTTAAGGAAATGATTTTAAAAACTAATCGTTCAAACGTTTTCAAGATATTGATTTTTCAAAAAAAAATTGGATTTTTCTTTTTTAAACCCAACAAATATTTTTTCCAATATTTTTATATACGAGTAGAATATTATTTTAAATTTAAAGAATTTGCAATTATTTTTCCCAAAATAAGAGCCGTTAATGAAAAAGACGAAAATCAAAAAAACGCTTCTATGACAGGTACCTACCGTTAATAAAATTTTTTTCCTAATGTTTTTCTTCACGAAAATGTATTCCATGCCCATAGAAGCAAACTTAATTTTGTGTTATAAAATCGTGAACAGTTTTTGAGATAAATAAGATTTTGCATACATCTGTATGGCATATAGAGTAAAGTCGGGTAATATAGACCACCAATCATATTTTTGTTAATAAAACACAAACGGTGTAAGTTTTTTTAAAGATATTTAAAAAAATACATCAGTTAATTCTGATTAAAAAAGAAGCAACAAAAAAATAAATTCACTTAATAAAAAACAAAAAGTCAAGTAACTCCAAAACGTAACAAAAAAAAGTGGAGGGTAATATGGACCACCTGGTCTTCAATCCATTGACGGTTATTTATCCAGTTTGGACTCTGACATACATATGCCTTGCCAAACAATTCACATAGGTATATCAAAATCATCAATGGTCGATCATTCATCCTCATCCAGACCCGAAACTTCTTATATTGAAATGGCGGGTAATGTGTGTGAGACTCTTTACAATAGTTTTATAAATAAAACCTTAAAACAAATATTCACTTCTCATATTTAAAAAATAAAAGGAGAACAAACTATATTTTTAATTATAGAAAAAAGAAGAAACACCTATAGATACGTAAAAAAAATAATCAATGCCTTGGATTTTCTTTTAATTCGGACAATTTCGTGACGCGCTACTCCTGACTACTCAAACTAACTATACCAATCGTCTCCTCGATTGCATTTGTCTAAGGCGAGAAAATCTGGTGGTCCATATTAGCCGAGTGCTCCACATTACCCGACTTAACTCTAGCGTTAGTTTTGGAGCTAAACAAAATTTCAATTTCTCCATTAGTGAATAATAATACTATACGCTTTTTCGTGTTCGCTATAATCGTCATGTCAACTTTGATCAAGATCTCGGGTTCGATTTTTTTCCAAATGCAAAACTTACCCAATAGTACCTACATAATGAATTCCATGCATTTGAAAATTGTACTCTAATTTTATTAATTTTTTGAAATTCCAAGGTGATTATACAAATTCTTTCCTTTCTTCAAAAATGATTCGATATTTCAAATTTGTGTTAGTAGTTTTTTCCCATAGGTACATGTCTACCTTTTTATACCTGTGCATTTTTTTCTTTTAAAAATGTTTTGAATAGTTATGCGTTTTGGCTTTATCCTTTCAAACAAATGTGAACTTTTTCCAGGCCCGTGAAAAAATCTGCAATTCTTTGGTTGGAGATTTTTTTTATAAAAAATAAAACAATTTCTGTATAAATGTTTAATTTATAAATGTATTAACGTTTTAATAAAATATACACACTAACGAGCTATATATAATTCGTATGTCAAATCAATATATTGTTAATAATTAAAAATATAATCTATTGTCTACTTTATACTTAATATTTACAAGAACAACTGCACTGAAAAAGATTTCCATAAATTATTGTAACAGTATTCATTTTTCTTTTGCAATCTTACGTAGAAGACTTAGTTGAGCATTTTTTATGGCAACATTCAAAGGATTCAAAGAAAAGAAAAGCTTAATTCTGATAACTGTGAGCGTTCCAAGGATGATGATGATGGTGATGCATGGAAACTGGATAGTTCGCTACTGTCGATGAGGGCGCTGGCATCATACTGTTGCTGATGAATTCAGGGTAAGATGGATAAGTATCGGTCTTCATAGAGTAGCTGCTGGCGGATTGGCTCATCGCTTGCAGAGGATCGTATTGCATATGCGGTAGGGCGTGAGTGTATGGTGTTGTTGAACCTTCTCCCATGTTCATTGTGGGATAATAGCTGGAAGAATTCGACTGCTGACTTTGTATACTCGATTCTGCGGATTGTTGGTGTTGTGGAAATAATGAAGAACTCTGGTAAAAGCTCTGATAAGGATTATAACCGGAAGGAACTTCGGATGGAGCGGTGGTTGTTGTTGGTTCAAGTTTCAACGCTGGCTGTGGTAAGGAAGTTGTAGATGCATGAGTTGGCTTAACATCGCCAACTGTGGAAGAATCCTCGTCGGTTTTTTTTGCAATACTCTTGTCTTCAGCAGCTACCGTCTTCTTGCTCTTTTTGTCTTTGAAATGAGTTTTTTTGTGTTTGCTTAGATGATCACTGCGAGAAAACTTTTTCGAGCAAATCGGACAGCTGTATGGACGATAGTTTGTATGGGTACGTCCATGTCGCTGAAGTTCATCTGATCTTGAGAACCGTTTGCCACAAGTTAGACACAAAAACGGACGTTCACCAGTATGCCAGCGTAAGTGCGTCTTCAAGTGACTCGCCTTTCCATATAGTCGCTCGCATCCAGGAATATGACATATGTGCTGCTTACGTCCTCGTTCATCGGGCCCGACGATTGGTGGTAGACCGGACATTTCATTTGTACAATTCGGACACGTGCATCGAACACTTCTTCGTTGTAATTGAGTTTGAAAAGCGATGTCGTCAAATGCATTCCCAAACCCATACGAATTCGAGGTCCATGCTTGATGTGGGAACCAAGGTGCTCCCGCCGACATGCTCATATTTCCATAGTAATCTGGGGTCGCATATTGTGCGTATGGAAATTGGCTTCTGCAATAAAGAAATACAGAAAGTTAGCAAAAAAATTGTTTAGAATTGGAAATGATATAAATTTTTTGGATATTTTATGGGATATATTTCTTGATTCTTACCTTGTGTACGCATTCCAAGTGTAGCTGCTACCCAAGTCTACATTCTGAGTTGGAGGACTTGAAGAAAAAGAAGTCGGAGATGGAAAAGCACTCGGTGAAACGCTCGCCGAAAGACTTGAATTCGGAGAAACAGATCCCGTTGATGAAGTCTGCGGAGGATATTGAGGTTGTAGCAAAGTTTGAACTTTAGCTGTGGATCCATTGTTTGGTTTGTGCATTATTCCTTTAGGTGCCATTAGTGAACCTGCTGATATTGCAGACACTGGATGGGCGTACATATTTGCCGAAACATGTGTTGGAACAACTTGTGGTTTCAACTAGAAATAGAGAAGAAAAAAACAACCTTTAAAGTGAAATAATCAACGCTAATTACATATCTCAAGTCATTTATCGTGACCTAATATTAAAAAGGATTTTCCAGGTAGGTAAATACACAATAAACATCAACATATAAAGATTATGGGAAACGGAATTTTTGCCAAAGGAATTTCGTCAACAGAACAGGCGTTTAAAATTGAAAAGCCGATTAGGCGAAAAATATATGTACAGATTCGTTTGGCCTTTTTTGGTTTTTATTTTTCTGGGAAATGAGATAAAGGTCGGTTTGAGCATTATAGCATTATATACGTATCTACTTACATGTAAGAAGGCAGATATTTAAATACACACATGTATGTATATATTTGATAGAAAAATCACTTGGGTAATTTTAAGAGTAAGTAAAAAAGAAGAAGAATATTAGAAGATTTTTAAAATAATAAAATAATAATTTTGTAAGTGTTGATATCTAACAAATAACCAAACAAATCCGTACCTTCATATTTATTGGAGAACTTTTTATAACTTTTCCATTAGGGACAAATGAATAAGTCTTGTGAATAACGGAATTTTGATATTAATACAAGTTTCAAAAAATGTATACCAAAGTTCAAAATTTCGAACGAATTGTGTTAAGGAAGCAGAAATTCAATTACCCATAACGAAAAGTTCAATGTTGAAAATAAGTTTCGATTGCGATCGGACCCCTGATAGAGCTATTTACTCGTATGATATAGAAACCTCTTTTTTGAAAGAAATTAGTAACAAAAATGTAAATAAATTGTAAATGTAAAATTGTAATTATATCTATGCAAATACTTACATATTCTTATTCGTAGATATTCTAATCCCGTATAAGGAAAGACTAATACATTCCGAAAAAATTTTGACCAAAATTTTCAATTCCACGTTTGACGATCTCAAGAAAAATACTTAGAGTGACTTGGAGAACTAAATCAATACAAATTTTATTCGAACAGTCGTTGTTGTAACATTATTGCACTATTTCAAATAATGCGGAATAATTAGGGTTTTAATTATTTTATGATAGAACGTACCCACCTAAGCTTTAAAATAGGGTTCAGTTAAGGGATTTTCTACTAAATATGAATAAATATTTTAAGAAATCTTAAGTGTTTATAGTTATATTACTTTTGTCTATAACATTACCTAAATTCTATAAAAGGGTTATTTTTACTATTATTCTGTATTACCTACTCATTTATGTTTCTATTTGTTCTCTTGCTAATTTTCCTGACTTAATAAATTATTTTTAATATTAAATATTATTTAAAGTAACAAGAACTTTTTTTTCAATTTTTTTAAGAATAATTTAAAATTACTTAAAAACGTTTTGTTATCAATTTTAATTTTATAAAAACAAGTGAAATCTTTCTAGTTCCAACCTGCTCATAGTAATATATATCTACCTATTTAAAAAGAATTATATAAAATAAAACACCTTGTTCTTAAAACTTACTTCGTCATCGGGTGAATTAATCCTTTCGTTAGAACTCGGAAACTTAGTTGCGGAATATGGATTCACATAATTACACGTTGCGTCAATCATTTTCACAGAGTTTTCTTCTTTTTTTTTAAATTAAGTGTTTTTTTTTTTTTTGTTATACCTAGGTTAAAACAAATTCTAAATAAAATTCATGTAAATTGTTCACACTGCTTAAGAAATATTATGCAATCACATCAATCAAAGGATAACAACTCAGCAGCACTTTAAAATTTATTAAAAGAATCAAAATTGCGTATTTTATTCGCACTCTTTATTTACACATGCAGTAGGTATGTAATTTAGTACCAACTTTAAGTAGTGAACTTGTTTTTATTTTGTTTTTTTTTTTTTTTTTTTGTTGTATAAGCTTATAACTTGCACGGTGCTAAGGTAAAACGTTTAACTTCCGATAATTACAGTTCAAAAAGGAAGAGCACGAAATGCTATAATTGTTCTCGTTCGCGTCGGATCTTGGAGGAGAATGAATGTAGGTAGTGCACTGAAAGTGGCACTATAGTATCTATAGATGGACAAAAAATCGTACTTCACTGATCCGAACTATAGCTCAAGATAAAGAACTAAACCACATAAGAAATATGAAACAAGAACAAGATGAAATGAAGACGAGATGATGGTGCAAAAGACACACGTCGGATGATTCGGTCGGCCGTGTCCACTCTCTCTTGGTTTTTAGGAAGCAAAATTTATAATTATTGGTCTGAGTTGCTGCTGCTCTCCCAAACAACCACCGGTAATTATCGTTTTCGACTGAGCCTCTTACATCTGTACACGGTGCACATAAGTTGTGCGGAAGAGAGTGAATTTGAAGAACATTAGGTAAGGTTGTTTTGAATGATGGGTAGGGGAACAAGGAGGAGAAAGGCTATGATACTTTCTCTTTTCCTCGCATAAACATTTCATAGCACATAAACGAGATGACTCCATTCGCGTCCATTCTTCTCATCGTTTCTCTCTGTTTTGGTATTTTACTAGCCCCTCAGCAAAAGCAGGTATCGGAATTCGGAATGCCTTGATATTTGTCCAAAGCAAACAAAAGGTTAAAGAGGAAAAAATCAAAAGATACACGAAAAACAGTACAATAAGGCACAACTTGTGTGCGTTTCTTTTTATCACACGCAATATTGTGTATCGTTAACCTTCTCGCTCTTAGTGGTCCATTTTGGATGCTGGTTGATTTTGCTGCTGAGTGAGAGCAAGATTTATCGAAATTTGAATCTGTGCTTCGTTTGCCAGAAGCGAAGTGGGCAAATAACATTCATTAGGGGCGCACAGGAATATGTGGCATGCGGTCCAATGAAATAACTGTATTTAAGTGGGCGTGACTCAACACCCGGTTGACAAGCAAGCGAGAGAGCAAATACAGGGAGAGTCGTTGTATTGTGTATTAAAGGTAAGGTACCTACATTTACATTCAGAAGAGAAAGGAGCTGCTTACTCTATTCTACTATAGAGAAAATCATCCTTTAAATTCGAGTCTTTGAGACGATACGACCATATGTAAGTAATTGAATTTGTGTATGCGCGTATCACGCGAGTATCTACATACAATAAATACCTACATATTGATTTCCTTTTCTTTGTCAAAGAAGAAAAGTCCCCAATTGTTATTATTGCGGGCGTGAGTTTAGGGAGCAGCCTTAATTATACTTTTTTCCATTAAATTAAGGACAACGATTTGTTTATTTATTTATTTTTTTAACATATCTACCTACATAAATAACATATTTTAGTAACGCTTTTTTGTTACGTATTAGGTTGGTACCTACCTGGATATTTATTTAAAGTAGAGAATCTTTTTCAATTCACATTTTGGCCCAGAATAGGGAGTGTACTTAGAGGTCGCCTTCTCCATGGTTTTTTTATAGGTGGGTATAGGTATTCCTGTAGCGGAAGGGCGGTACCGGGAGGAAAGTTGTATTTATTACTGGCACGAGTTGGTTGTTGTTAGGTTGAATAGTTCAGGAGGAATGAGTGATGTAATGAAATCGAGAGCGCGCGCAATTGAATACGTATCGCACAATGGACTTCATACCGACGGGGAGGGTTTTTGGTGGATTATTTTAATCAAATCAATAAATATTGATATGGGGGCGTTGGGGTTTAAATAGATAGGTACAAAGGTGATTGATACATATTTGTTTAAAGTTAATTTTAAGAACCCCTAAAACTATCATCTTAGAGTTACATACATATGTAATAAGTATTGATGCAGCTAGGTTGGTACCTATACCTTTTTTTGGTAAACGATAGTACCTACCTGGTTTTTGTAAAATTGTGTCCTTATAAAATTTGTAAGCTTTATCAGATCTCTCAGGGAACATTCAACCATTCTAATAATAGATAGTTATAATAATATTTCATTTAATTTCATTTTATTACAAGAGCCTTTATAGGGATAGGTATAATTTGTTTTATGCTAAATTCTAAATAACAATTTATCGCGCACCATTTTTTCAAAATATACCTAATTTAAGAAATACTAATTGCTTAGTTGGTAGGGGACATAGGAGCAAATTAAATTGTTTCAACATTTTTAGTGACAACTACTTAATAAAATACGTGCCTAATTTGCGAACTCCTTCATTGGATTCAGATTAAATCATGAATCAATGGAAAACATCAATTTTTTAAAGGAAAAATCAACTTTTAAAAAGATATCCAGTCACAAAGTATTTTCCACGCGAATTATTGTTAGGTACTTTTAATTTGTTTTTGTTGATATTTAAAAAAATCCTGACATAGAAAAGATAAAAAGATCTTAAAAGTTATAGGCAAAATGAGCTTTTGAAATCGTACTGAATCTTTAATTAAAGCCTTGCATAGGGTTTTTTCAATAGCGATTTTTGATCTTTTAGAGGTGATTGCTGCTATTTTATTGAAGCTGTATCTGTCATATTGGATGTCATTTATTGAACCTATCCTACCAAGTCAAGAAGAAGAGTTATAGCTTTCAGCAACATGTGCAAATGATTAACCTAATTGTTTTATGAAAGTCTGTCTTCTGTTCGAGCTACATTTCAGCGCGCTTCGCCCATTTTTCGGTCGCCATAATCGTCCTTCCGAGTCTTCTTGTTCGCAATATAAACTACAGTGAATAATCCATATAAACCTCATTTGACGCAGGAGCTTAGAGTTAACGATCATAGACAACGACGTGTGTTCACTAAATATGTCCTCGAGCAGTTGGATGTTTACCCAATATTTAGAGACGAGGCCCCTTTCTGGATGAATAAGTTCGTCAAGAAGAAAAAATGTTGAATTTGGGATGATCGCATTCCGTACGAGATCAACCAAATTGCATGCATCCCAGAGAAAGTCGCTGTTTCGGGTCGATTTTAGACTTGCGGCATCATCGGCCCGTACTTTTACTAAAACGACTTTAGTCAGGACATCACCGTCAACGGCTAACTTTATCGTTTGATAGGTAAATACCAATTTCTGTTGGCCCGAATCGGATGATATGGTAACCAACGACATATGGTTCCAACTGGACGGCGCTAAGTGTCAGACAATTGATACAAGTGCTACAATGGACATTTTGCACGAGCGATTTCCGTACATGGTTTTCTTACGCGGAGCCGATTTGAACCCGTTAGACTTGTGGGGTTTTCTTAAGTCACATGGTATGTCAATAAAATAAAAACCACAAATGACATACCTATACATTATACATACCTTCTAAATAAATAAAAAAAATAATAATCACCCCTATTACAGAATTCGGCGAATGAGCTAAAGTGACAATTTCAATTCATTTCCAAACTTTTGCTATTACTGAATCCGACGAATGAAAGTTGAACGAATGGCGGTAACAATCCCTGCACCACTGACATTTTGTTCAACTTATATGGTATTACAGATTTCGCAATCCATTCGCACTCCATACAATTTCTATCATTTTACATTCGCACCAATTTCGAGACGAATCTGAAGTGAATTTTTGATTAAACGAAAATAAACAATGGAGAGTACAAAAATTTAAGTCAAAAGCTTATCATACTGAATGCTAAAGTGTTTGTTTAACAAATTTAAATAAAAAACGCACAAATAGCAACGCAACCAGAGAGCAAGAAATCTAAAAAAAAAAAAAAAAGAGCACACGGTTGGTTTTGAACCGTCCCCCATCTTCGTACTAACCACTCTCAACGATGCTTGATTTCGTTGATCGAAAACGATACTATTATCACAGCCTAGGCCAGTTGAATAAATGTTTGTTGCTGACAGTGTCGATACGAAAGTTCATAAATGATAAGGTAATTTTAGAAATCGACAATGTAGTTCATCCGACGAATTTCATAATTGAGTTTTACAGCGGATGCGAATCAAGTCAACTCACCGTGAGTAAAATTCTGCGAATTCTGTAATCGACATGAATATCTCATTCACAGTTTGTTTTATTTAAATTTAAGGATAGAAAACCTGCATATACGTCTTAATGATACTTTGCAATGATGAACAAATTAATTTAAAAGTTTGCTAATTCTTTTTTTTTTTTTAAGTATAAAAAAAAGAATGCCTGAAACTTCACAGGTCCTTCTTTCACCCTCCTCCCTTACCGAATAACCTTGAAATAACTAAAATAAAATAAACAAAAGTTCTATCACTAACTGATTTATTTAAACAAAAATTTCTCAACTGGCACTAAACTAGAACCTTTATTTTAGTTCGTTTGGTTAATTTACAACAGACTGCACGAAATGTTTTTATTAAATTAAAATTATCTATATTAAAAAAAGAAAGTTTGCATTTTGAAAAAATTATAGGACACTCGCTTTATACCTATAAACTCTAGATATGTCGTATTTGAATTAATCGTTAGAAAAAATTTATGATACAAATACATAGCTGAAAAAGATGGTTGTAAATATGTATAAGGTAGGGGGGCCAAATAAGGCCCACCTAACGGATTTTTCGAAATAACTGCTAGATTTTTGAGAGTATCCGAGTAAACTAAAAAGGTTATGATTCTTTGTCGTTTTATCTACATGAAAACATAGATTTTATTGTTTTCGTAAATTTGAAAAGTATATTTTTTTTGACATTTAAAAAAGCTTACGTTGTTCTTAATAAGGCCCATGGGGTCTTAATAAGGCCCACTCAGTTTTCTTAATAATTTCGCAAGTAAAACACACAAAAAAATCAATCATGTCGATTACAGAATTCGCAGAATTTTACTCCCGGTGAGTTGACTTGATTCGCATCCGCTGTAAAACTCAATTATGAAATTCGTCGGATGAACTACATTGTCGATTCCTAAAATTACCTTATCATTTATGAACTTTCGTATCGACACTGTCAGCTACAAACATTTATTCAACTGGCCTAGGCTGTGATAATAGTATCGCTTTCGATCAACCAAATCAAGCATCGTTGAGAGTGGTTAGTACGAAGATGGGGGACGGTTCAAAACCAACCGTGTGCTCTTTTTTTTTTTTTTTTTAGATTTCTTGCTTTCTGGTTGCGCTGGTATTTGTGCGTTTTCTATTAAAATTTGTTAAACAAACACTTTAGCATTCAGTATGTTAAGCTTTTGACTTACATTTTTGTACTCTCCATTGTTTATTTTCGTTTAATCAAAAATTCACTTCAGATTCGTCTCGAAATTGGTGCGAATGTAAAATGATAGAAATTGTATGGAGTGCAAATGGATTGCGTATTCTGTAATACCATTTAAGTTGAACGAAATGTCAGTGGTGCAGGCATTGTTACCGACATTCGTTCAACTTTCATTCGTCGGATTCAGTAATAGCAAAAGTTTGGAAATGAATTGAAACTGTCACTTTAGTTCATTCGCCGAATTGTGTAATAGGGGTGAATATCTTTCAACAAACATTTTCTTTTAAATTTATTTCATAAGAAAATAGTCTCATCAGTTTAACAAAAAACACAAATTAAAAAAAAACTTAATTTTAGCAAAAAACTTAAACAAAAAAATTTAAACTTCACTTCTTCGTAAAAAAATAAAACAAAAATATTCTTTAACCTGCAACGCGTTTTTTATGTTGGTTACTGTCCTATTAGAAGCTCTTTTTTGGGAAAAGTTGGCATTTGGTCTGAAACACATTAAAAATATAATATAAGACCCAATAAATTAAAAGCAAATTTGCGTGTGCCCAATAAGGCCCATCCCTTATTTTTGTGGGCCTTATTAGGAACATGCAAGACTAAAAAAAAAGAATTATTTAAAACTAACGATCAAACATTTTTTACAAACAAATGTTGTAATTTACTTAAAATATTATATATTATACGGGAAAAATCAAAAATAGGTACTTACTTTGTTTAAATTTGTTAAAAAAGAACACAAAACACACTACTTTTTTATAATTTGGTAGTTCTTCACCCCCAAACGAACTTCATTGAACTATAGGTCAAGACCTGAATCGCGCAGCTGGCTTTTTTTCCTTTGTATGTGTTTTTGTAGACATGGTTTAAATATGCAAAGCAAAAAAAGTCCCGTTATTTGTTCGTTTCTGTGTTTTCTGACAAGTGGGCCTTATTGGGAACAGGGCCTTATTTGGCCCCCCTACCTTATTTGACTTTAAGAAAGAAAAAAATCAGTAAATTGGTGATTCGATAAGCACTATTTTTAAAAGTTTTAAAACTAATTTCTTTTTAACTGGGACCAGCTATAGGTACCCCTTTCGAATACTTTCCATCTGAGCTTTTATCAAAAGAAGAACGTTTTGCAGGTCGATGACACTTGATTGGTTTAACAAATTTCATAAAATTACTTTGTTGTTAATTTAAAGTTAAAATGTTGTTAATTTAAAGCCCCATTTAGACTTTCGTTCTTCATTCGATGTTCGTTGTTCGTTCTTCCTCAACAACGTACAACGAAGAAGCATTTACATTAATTCGGTTTTGTTTTTTAGTTCGTTCTTAACAACACACACATTGTTGACAGTGGCGGCACTATTAATAGTTGAAAAAAAAAAAGATCCTGTTGGACGAATTGGTTGGTTGCTGAAAAGGAAACATTTATAGCATACAAATCTAGTTTTATTTTCTAAACTAGTTCTAGAAGTGATTTTAATATCGTGCATGTTGTTCCTCTGATTATTATATCTAAGGTAAGTATTATTATTCGTACTAGAAAGGTAAAACCCATAGACAAAATATTTTATTTATTTACCTATACCTAGGTACCCCAATTTATAATAAAGCCTTCTGATGCTCCATTCACTAATAAAAAAAAAAACTTCAAAAATGTCCCTACAGGTTGCACGGCACTGCAAAACAATGTTTATTTAATCAGTTTTCGCATTTAAACACATCTTGTCCGGATAACAACGAACGACGAACACCGAAATTTCTGAGCTCTTTTGAATTTGTACGTTCTTCATTCGTTGTTAGTTCGTTGTTCGTTTTTATCATTTCCATTCTTGTTATTCCGGGTACGAGCAACAAGGAACAACGTACACAGAGCACAACACCGAAAGTCTAAATACAGCTTAAAATGTAAACTTAATATTTGTTCTCAAAAGCGATTTTGAAAATATTTGTATGAAATTTTTGAGTCTTGTTTTTTCTTGAAAAATAATAATACATTTATTCATACCACCCTTTTGAAGAATCCTTGTATAATATTTTACCTATATATTTATTTTATATTTTTACTAACATTGTACGTACCTAAGATCATCCTTTAAAAAAGTCCGCTATCATGTTGTATTTACATTCATCAGATCCAGCTTTATTTACATATCCCATGGCCTTCTCTTATGATACATTGCACCAAAACAATATTTTTTGTTTTATACGCATCCACCTTCCTGACCTCCGTTTATAAGGTAACAACATATTATACAAGAACCCAAGACGTGAACTTCGGAGAACTTCTAATACATATGTTTTTACTGTGTGAAACCAATTTTTACTATTATGCTCTGTCTATTTTGATAAAATTTCTTCCAAAGAGCCTTAATAAATAAATAAATTAAAGCCATGACGTCTCATAGAGAGCCTAAACCTAGTGACTTACAACTCTCAAATATTCCTGGGTGCATGTTACCAGCAATGCAGGGGACCTACAATTTTCTGCCGATTCCGAACGGCTAGTGAGCAGCACTTCTCATGACAAGAAATACTCTTGCAGGATTTGTCAAGAAAAACATTTTTTGCAGCGGCTAAGAATCGAACCCATTATGCCAAGGCGTACTTCACTACACTAAAAAGATTAAACCATAAAAAATTTAAACTTTTTTGTAGGTATATACGAGGTTTCTTGAGGTGACCTTATTTTTTTCGCAGTTTCACATACAAGATTCAAGATTTAATTTTCATTCCTTATAAATTCATAATAACAATACAATACAATTATGAGTTGCATCGTTCCCCCCGAAAACCGCACATACCTATACACTGTACTCAATTATAATATCACAAAAATTATATGTATCAACAATCCAAAAGCACATACATAGTTACAAACAGCGGCGACGCGTGCCTAAAAAATGTAGTCGTTCAGTTTCAAAATTCTTATTTGCAATGCCAAGAAGTCATACAAGTGTTTTTTTATATAAGGGTACATTATAATGTTTTTATTTTTATGTTAATAATAAATAGGTATGTGTTGATTAAGTACCAGCTAGCCGTTTTCCTCATTTCCTTCATTCCACAGAAAAAAAAGCTTTCCTCGTTCAAAACTGATTTGAACGAAATCGTCCCTATGAACGACGCACGTCTCATTTCTCATATTCGAAAAAATAAAAAAAATAAAATATTGGAATATGTACCTAAATAAATAAATAAACTACTTACCTACGCCCTAGCTACCCGTTTTCCTCATTTCCATCGTTCTATAATTATGTGACGTTAACAATCAAACAGAGGCTAAAAAAAATGAACATGAAACCGAGCAAAAGGGCGGAAACCTAGGAGTATAATTCCTAAAATATTTTAGATAATTCAATGCAGTAAATTTTGTAAAATTTGTAGAAGTCTTTTTTATTAGATTGACCAAAAGAAATACTAAAGGGACCTTTTATTTTCGTCCTTTAGTGAAATGATTTTTTTTAGGCAGTTTTGTTTGTTAGAAATATATTTAGCGCGTTTTGAAAATAAGTTTCTTAAATTTTGATTCTCAAATGCCTGTAAAATTAAAAAAGAAGAGAAAATTTAAGTAAGGAAAAGTTCTTTTTATTGGAATTCATTAAAACTTATTTAACAATGATAACAAAGAATACGATAGGTAAACTAAAGATCCTTTTATAAGGATAAACAATTTTAGCGCCCTTTTGAAAAACAATCCTATCTATTTGATTTCATTTAGAGAAAAATAGAGCTGTTTTGAAATTTACAAGCATTGTATGAAAAATAGCACACATTTGATTGTTAAAAAATAACAAATAGCCTCGTTTTTATCCTTAACTCAACATTAAAATAGTAATAACTTCTAAACCAGCCCGTTTTTAAATACAATTTTTCCACCATTATAGCTCTCTTTGATACGCAAATTTTGGTATACCACACTCCATATTTTGAAAAAAGTGTCTTTAGCACCGTTTTGATTGTTAACGTCACATATATTAAAAAAAAAAGCTCTACTCGTTCAAAACAGATTTGCACGAAATGTTACCTACAACGAGCGAATAGTTTTTTTTTTTCTTGCATGCTTTCTATGGGTTCATTTCGTTGCCAAATCGTATGAACGACTTGGGTAGATACTGATCGGTTGAGTGAAAACAAAACAGTAGCAGGTAGCTAGTTCGTTTTGTTTTATTAGGGTAGTTCACAGAAGGAATGCACGAGTTGGAAAATGGAAAATATGTACGTATACATTAGATATAAGATAACTATAAGAAATGAACGAACAGTATGAGTATGAGTGTGGGTTAATTAGATAGAAATTAAAATAATGTCGCCTGTAAGCTAGTCGTTCATGCACGACTTGAACAATATGACGCCTCGCCACTGGTTACAAAGGAGGCAATGTGCAAAATAGTGCTGCCAATCACACCTCAGTAAATATCTCTTCTATAGCGCGTATTCAAAAAGTTGTTAACCATTCTATTTAAAATACATTTTAAGAAAAACAGGCTCATGAAATTTGTTGTTAAATAAACGTTGTAACATAGAAACATTACTCTGTTATTATTTCCTTAAAAAAAGGTGCCAACATTTCCTTAAAATTTTTAAGATATTCGAAATACTTTCAGTAACAAGTTTAAATCGACATAAAATAAAGCTTCAATTCTGGAATTTATTTCTAAGTTCAATATTAAAAAATTCTCACCACAAAAACTACTGTGTAGTTATCAAGAGAGATATAGGTATATATTTTCCAACGAAAACGTTTCATTTACATACATATATGGAGTCTCTTTAATTTCACGGTTTAATTGTCTAAACATTTACTATCGAATACCTACATTCAAAATAAACAATGCAAATTCTTTTCTCATCATTGCAAAATTCCCAAGTGTTACCCTTCCGCATAGGTCTCAAATCTATTTACGAGTTTAAGTCTTAACATACAAAAGTTTTCTAAACGCAACCTAGTGTATACGGCATATTGTTTTGAAAGGTGGAGGAAAATTCTTGCAAATTTGTAAAAATCCAATCAACAATCTGAACCTTAAGCCCATTATCCTCGCTAAGGGATTAAACCACAGGTCATAATCGCGTGCGGTAGGCCCAAACTGCAGTCCTTAAATATTATCAGTTCTGGTAAAATATGAATATAAAATAATTTACAATTGCTTATCCTGGAAAAGTCAAGGGATCGCGACTAAGGTCAGATGTGGTAATCCCCCGCTGGGACTGCTCAGTTTTGGTTTAACAATGTCCCTAACAATTGAACAAACAGTATAACAAACATGAGGGCAATAAACAATGAGTACCAGCAGTACCTTTTTATTTTTATTTCGCTGTTTTATTGCATGGCAATCCTGCAAAGGATTAAGGAAAAGGCCGTAATTGGATTTACTCGTGTAATCCGCATCTTACAAACAAAATATTTTGTCTGTTACCTAAGTATTTTTAAAGGATGTTCACTTTAGGTTGTTTATTTTTTAGTTCTAGGTATTTAGGTGTGTATACATATATTTTTTTTTGCTAAGCTATAAAACAATTAACGGTAGCCAATGATTTTTATAATCTTTGTTTATAAATCTCTCTAGCTCCGAAATCAGGAAATTTATGACGATGAGTCTCGTTTTGTAAATAATGAAGACTAACTGGATGGATAACGGCAAATATGTATCAAATAATTTTTACTATTATTAAGTTTAAATCTATTTTAAGGAACGGTCAATCGTTTCAAGTCAACAATTCCGTAAATGTAATTTTTATATTTCTGTTTTCTAATTCTAAGCGACAAACCTTAAGGTTTAAGAGTTCTTTTCAAACTAGAAATTGCGGTGTGGATTGTTTACTTTTAAAATTTTATTTTTTCTTGTGGTTTAATTTCTTTTTACAGATAATACTTCCTAACTGAAAAGAAACTCTTTTTTTAAACGAAAACAAACCTATACATTTTGTTTGCAGTTCATATTTTCTTTTAACATATAGGTACATACATAATGTATATTGCAATTGTATAACTTTTAGCTGGCAAATAATTGTTAATGTTGTAAATGTAAATGTTCCTGCAACTAAGGTTTAGTTTTTGATAAAAAATTACTTATTTTCTTAGTTTTCTGTAAAATGGATTAAGGTCACGACGCGACGATGATATGATCAAATTACGAAAAAAAATGTCTATCTTTGTTCGGTTATGGCGCAATAGAAGAAAATGCAACAAACATTACATTTTATCAAACGTATTCAACTGATCTGAACGTCATCTTTAATAAATTCGAATATTTGAAATTAACGAACTAACTAACAACCCATTAATAATTGCGGTATGTACATATATACAAATGTACTATACAATATACATACATGGTTACGGTAGCCATCCATCCATTATAATAATGAACAGCTCTAACATATTTTAAAAAATATGTTTATAATAAATAATAAATTTGACAGATCACCAAAACAACATGGCCGCCACAGATCGCCAAAATCTACCCGCGCCAGTTTAAGAAACCCTTTATTTCATATAAATTCTAAAAAAAAGTGGGGCCAAATTTTACACAACCTATTGTTAAGGGCTTAGCATTTTACTAGTACGCATTTTGTTTAACATTTAATAATTTACTAGCTATCCGGTGCAAAACGGTGCATCTGAACACGTTTTAACCATGACAGTCCGTGAAAATTAACAAAACAAACAAAACTAAATCATAGGAACGGACCTAATAATTTGAAATGTCGGAAACTCAAAAGTTAAAAAGACAACCTACAATTTATTTGGTTATTTATTATTTTCCCCACTGTGGACTGGGCATATATATATCCTTGTGTTCCATTTGGAAGCAAACTTACCAGCATCAGCCTCATGGATATTTCTTCTAAAGAAGTGTAATATAAATAGTACTTCTGGTGAAATCGGAAGCCCGCTTAATTCGGTCTTGGATGTTTAGGCTTTCAACCAAAAACCGAACTGCTATATTGTCAAACCTATACCTGGAGTAAAATTCTCCATCGTCCAGCTCTTCAAACGAGTTTGGTCGGGACTTAAAATATCGCACTTTACTGCACAAAGCTGAGTCTTCAAACATACATATATCAAAAACTTTGTCTTCCGACAACATTTTATATTATTTTATTTAGATACTTTTAAAAACAATTATCTCACGAATCACAATTTTCAAATAAAATTGTCAAGCCATTTTTTTCGAGGAAAATAGATTTACAAAGGTACTAAAAGTTAAAGTAGCCAGTTTGTGATTTTAACTTTAGTAAAATGTTAAGAAATAATTAAAATTAGAAAAATCTTCTTTTTAGCTAAGTGATTTACTAAAATGGACTTAGCATTTTACTTGATCGTTTAAAATGTTGCGCAAATAACTTTAGCATTAAGAACATGATAATTCAATAGGCAAACGAAAAAGACATTTAACAAAAATTAATTTTATTCTAAACGGCACTCATCGGTTTTGACATCGTTTTTCATTTGCGAATTTAAAATTCAAAAACATATTCGTTCTTGTGCTAATCTTTTTAATTTATAATTATATTTTTCAGATTGAATCCTATTATATACATATGCAGGACGGAATTGTGCCTGCTCAATAAAGACCTAAAAAAAATAATTATACAGACAGAACAAAATTGCCAAATAAAAAATGGTTAGATTGACTATTTAATTTGTCTCAGGGACTCAAATGCTCAAACATAAAGAATTTTTGTATTTTAAATAATATTTTTACAAATGAAAAAACGCAAAAGAAATGTCAATAGAGTTTAAGGAATATTAACAAAACAGCATTTTGCGAAGCGATTTTATTCTTCAGAAGAAATATTTGAGTCATTTTTTTTAAATTACACTAGTTTAAAAATTTTTGGTTTATTGTAGGTAGCTAAAAAAATATACATTTTCTAAACTTTTTTCGAAGAAGTGTTTCCTTCCAACAACATACTGTTTATGTTAGTCGGATGAAAATTTATTAAGCTATGTACATGCAATGAAACTTTAAAAAAATCGAATTAGTACGATGCTACAGCTGTTTTAGTATAATACTAGGTTAAAACAACGAATTTGCAAATCTTAATCGAATACAGCATCATACTTTCTCTACCCTTTTATTAAAGTTAAAATCATCGAATACCTATGTACTTTATTTTTTTAGTGACTCTTTGACATTTGCAAACATCAAAAAAGGTTCGTGTACTTACTTTTTTACACGAAATGTCATTGTTTTAAATGTGTTCAGAAGCAATTTATTAAGAAAATTCTTTTAGTACGGTACTAGTTAGAAAATGTTTAAAATTAAGAATGAGTTAGTAAACTACTATAAAGTTAGCAAATAGTTAAGTAGTGTCATACTAATACCTTAATAATAGGCTGTTTAAAATTTTGCGCCACTGCTTTTAAGTTGCTCTATGAGGGTAGAAAATAAATCATTTAAAATGTTTTAAAGATTTCAGCTGAAAGATAGTTATAATAACCACATAATCGAGACCGCCAAAAACGCTGCTAAGATTTCCCCATCGGTGTAAGAATTTTGTAAATCCTCATTTGGTATGTACATCCAAAACTCGATTACAACTCACATATTTGGTCAGGTGTTCCCGAATCTTCTCTTCATTTATTAGATAGAATCCAGAACGTAGCGCTAAAACTGATAGGAAATTCAAATAGCATAGAACCATCTCTTGAACACCGTGGGAATGCTTTTCCTTGTTTTATCGCTTCTTTCACAAGCAAAACTCATTCGAAGCAGCCAAATGCAAATCAGTTCACCCGTGATAACCGTTTCGCTAGCAATGCTCATCAGTTCACCTTCGAGTCTATTTTGGACGTACCGTCAAATACAGATATTCTTTTTTTAGTCCAACAACACACGATTCTGGAATAATTCACCCGGAACGGTTTTTACTTCACATTTCAATTTGCAAACATTCAATACCAATGCTCATCGATATCTCATTTCTCTTCCTCCCTAATTTCCCCATCGCTCGTAATTAGTTTTTTGTTTAATATTGAGAGCGTGTTAATTATATAAAGAAAAACCTGCCATACATTTTTTCTCGAAATTATAGAAAATTTATTATCTCAAAACTGTTCCACAAATTTTATTTATTAAAGAAAATTCAAAAATTTTATCTCCCATTGAACCATTTGTTTGGTTTTCGATATTTTCAAAAACGGTTCGACGAATTTTGTTAATTTTTTTTTATTTTAGAGCAATTTTTTTTTTTGGTAATTCAATATTTCGAAAGCAAAATGCTCGATTTTCTTGAAACTTGATAATTAACAATTTTTTAACACTATATCTACAAGATGTATCAAACATTTTTAATTTATCTAAAAATAACAGCACCCATCGCACAATGTTCAAAAAAAAAACAAATTCAAATTTATTTTTTTGAATATTCGATATCTCAAAACCAGGTCATTGCTTTTTTTTATTAATTGTTTTTTGTAATAATTTTGTTCTTCTCAACATTTTTCACTAATAATAATAATTTTTAAAATTCCAAGTCTCTTAAACATACGAGTAACAGCCAGTTGTGTATTTTATTTATTTATCATATACGTTTTATGCATTTATTAAATTAACTTCATAGCCCGATAAAAGTTGAAAAATCCTTAAAATTAAGAAAAAGTTTGTAAACACCTTTGAAGATAGCAAATTATTAAGTGGTTCCTATCATTCTTTTTTTATTATTATTATTACTTTATTGATAAAATAAATTACATTTTCAATAATTAACAGATATAGCGCTAGCTACCAGGACTTTTCGCTAAGTAGTATCATTCTCATACCTTGAATGCTATGTATCTAAAAAACTTATCTTTTCTTTAAGCTCAAACTACTCAGAGGGTTGTTTTTGCAATTTAAGAACAATTTAAGAAATTTTTCGTGACACTATCCATGTTTTTAATAGACAGAATTAGTTTTAAAAATTCTAAGACTCTTCAACATAAGAGTCTGTATACGTTTGATCCAGTCTTGCATTTAGCTTAAGATTAAGTTTAAAAAATCTCTTCTTAATATCAATTCAACTGAGGTAGAAGATGTTGAAAAAGTATTTTGAATTATTGTAAGTGCGCTGTCAACAGCGATGTCGGCACTAGATATTTTAAATCATTAAGCTGTTTTTATTGTATCACCATTTCACCATGCTATTTTTATCTCGTCCACAATCGCAACTATCATATCCATGGGAGGTATGGTATGTTTTAGGTTAAGTTCTGAAGGTGTTACTACTTAAAAATCGAATTTAGAAGGCTGGGGCCTATTAAGCCGCCCATCTAAGAAAGAAGAACAATTTGGCTTAGAATGAAAAATGTTTAAAAGGTTATTTAAGCCCAGAAATTCCATCTTTCAATTTTGTTAATGAAGGACTTCGTTAATTCGCTAATGATTAGTTTAAAAAAATATGACTTACAACATTGATTTAAAAAAAAATGCCGGCAAAACAGAACATGGGAGCAAAACTGTCCTTACTGAAAATAAAATGAAATATGAACTCCAAGACAATTTTTGGTTAGTAAAAAAAAGGTTTAAGAAACTCTCTTGTTCGGCCCCCTCGTGTGTGTATTAACAATAATTTCGTTGATTATAATTGCTTTTCATAATCAATACTTTTATTTATTTTAAGTCGAATCCTAAAAATCAGATGGTTTCTTTATAATATTTTTTTACAGAAAACTGATCTTTAAAATAAATTACTTTTGTCTTTAAACATTTTCATTAAAATCACAACACAATTCAAAAAAACCAAGTACTGCTTCGACTTTCCAAATTATCAAAATACTTACTTAAATAATAAAACGAATACGGCCGTAATTTTCAATTGATAGAGTTTGATGATGAACAAGTCAAAGGAAAACTCTGGTGAGGTCCAAGCTTTACATGACCTTACACTTTTTTTCAAAAACTTATAACAAAGATGCATTTTCCAAGAAAAAATGCACCCTGCAAAGTCCTTATCAACCAAATATGGCAAAGAGTGTTGACGCACAAGCGCGCACAAATCATCACAGATGAACAGATCAACATCGTGATTATCACCGTACACTTGTCCTGAAATTCCTAATAATTTCTATAAACATGACCGCCACTTGTTCTGACAACTATAATGTCCTTTTTATCTTGTCCTCTTTTTTAATTTCTTTTTTCTTCAAACCAAAGCGCCTTTGAGCGTAACCGCCTAGCAAACGCATCCTTCAATAACCTGCCAAAGAAATAGGTTTTTTGTTCGTGTGTCTTAAATAACATACGTAGAAAACCAGCTCGAATGTCCTGATAAATGGGTTTTCAAAAAATGACATAAACTATCGTATGCCTGCGAAAAAGTGTCGAAATGGCCACAAGGGATCCCGCTGAGTCCGACTTTGATCTGGGTCACTAGGGTTGCTGGTGTACCCGCTGAGAGTTCAATTCAGTACACTTTATATGTTCGCAAAACACCAAACGGCATTGCACCATAAAAACGAACATTGCGTGCAGAATTTTATTCTTCTCTTCACAAATGACATAAAAGAACAAATTATTCGCCTAGCTACCGGTTGGGTTGATGATGAAGACGACACTATCGCCCGGTAAAGATCACGATTGTATTTGAAATTCTATAGTAATCATCGAACCTGTGTATCAGGTTTCGATAAATTTGCTCCCACGATCTCTTCAACTAGGGTAGCTCAGAAATGACAAGTTTAAGAGTCGTATTTCTTGAAAGAGTGAATAAATGTGCCACATCTTTTAAAGGAAGTCAAATATATTGAACATATCAAGAACTACATAATACTGATCGATATTCGAAAATAGAATAAGTACCTGTGCATAAAACACTTCAGAAGCAACTTAATTCGTATAATACTTCAGCTTCGTATACAGCTATTGCTGGCTTTGATATCAAAACAATATTTACCAAAGCGGGCCGCTTTGAACCGCATGACTTAGCATATACTCGCGGCTTGATGCAGCAACTCACCTAAATATGTATAATGTGGCGTTTGGTGGCTTTGTTGCCTTTTTGGCTTTTCATCTTTCTTGACATGAATTACTGTCATTAACACGTCAGCATTGATGATCGACTGGATTATCTTGTAGAAGCATTTTGTGTGCGATGAAAAGCCACCGCCTCTTGCTTCAGACAGCAGCAGTAGCTGATTTTGTACAACACATTAACCAAATTTTAAGTCTTTAAGAAAATAAAGTAAGAGTGAATCATTTTGAGGTAAGTTTATTTAATTGCCATACTTCAGAGGTGTGGCAGTTATTTGCGATTAATGCCAACGAACATGCAAAATGTTAGTGCTTACTATTCAATAATTTGTTTTTTTTTTTTGTTGATGAATAAAATAGATATGTTTTAATTGAAAGTTAAGAACAATAAAAAAAATCCTAGGTTCTGTATACACAGTTCGTTTAAACCTTGATTTGAGTTCATTCTGTAGTTTAAGTTAAACGATAGTTTTTCTGCAGTAACTGTGTTTTAAACTTCAGTTCCATGCTCGTGAACCATCAATTCACGACATATAGTGACAACACATCCCATGATCGATAATGGAATGGAAGCCACTCTTCAACTTCAACTCGTTTTCAATACATGGACGGTTTTAAGTCTGATCTTCACAAAATAAATGCTTGGGTTTCCCAGGGCTCCGTTTTGTCTCCGTCTCTCTTTCTCATTTTTATAAATGAATGTCTGAAACTTCTAATCCATTTCATTGTTTTGCGACGACTCTACTCTCGGAAGTAGAATTGGAACTGTATCGTATGATAAGCCCATTAAAGATTAAACTCCGATCTTTACAGCATTGTTAAATAGGGTATGAAAAACCGTGTGGAGTTTAATGCTTCGAAAACGCAATGCTGTCTATTGTCGTTGAAGCAAAATGTCCCTCTAATGCAATTGTCCTTGAATAGAACTTGCATCGAAGAAACCGAAAAGCTCTCAGTACTCTGTACTATGTGTGTCAACGACGATTTTCGTTGGAATGATCACACTCTCGAGACCGCCAAAAATGCTGCTAAATGCTTAGGATTTATATATCGATGTAAGAAAATTTTCACTCCCTTTGATCTGGCTATCATTTAAAGTCGTTTATAAGTCCAAAACTCGGGTATAACTCACACCTTTGGGCAGGCGTAGCACAAACTTCTCTACACTTATTGGACAGAACAGAGCGTTAAAATTGATAGGAAACAGAGCTATCATGGATTTCTTCCCATCTCTTGAGCAACGTCGGAATGTTTCATGTATTTCCTTGTTTTATCGCTTCTTTCACAAGCAATGCTCACTCGAAGTAGCCAGTTGCATTCCTCCCCTATATCAGTGCACCCCCTTCGCCTAATTTTGGTCGTACCGTCAAATATAAGAGATTCGTTTTTTAGTCGCACAACACGATTATATAATAACTTATCCGGCACGGTTTTCCCTTGGCATTTCAATTTGCAAACATTCCAAACCAATGTTCACCTCCACCTCCTTCCCCCCCCCCCCCCTCCTAATTTCCCTATCGCTGTAAATATAAAATAGCTATTTGATGATTTTAAATTTAATAAAATGCTGTAGAGAATATGATGCTTATTTCAATTAAAATTTGCAAAGTTCTCGTTTAACCAAGTTAATACTAAAGCAGTTTTAACATTGTACTAATTCGGATAAAATTTTGCGCAATTTTAACTAACATCGAGCTAAGGCCATTTTTTAATAAATTATTTCTGACCACAACCTAAACAATTCGTAAGCACAAAAAAACTATGTAAAAAGATTTTTTTTTGACAATAGGAAATTACAAAGTGTCATATGAAGTCGGTACGATACTAAACAAATAAAACAGAATTGACATGATGTTTAGATTCCTAAATAATTTTAAAAATCGTCTTGAATAGTATAATTACTTAAAAACAAATTTAACATCGTACTAATTTGACTAAAATTTTGTACCTACCAGTGATTATCTTATAAAAAAATATTATTTGAAAAAAAAAACAGAAGATTATATACATATATATTATATATAGATATCCCAGTGGTACGCAGATCACTAGAGGACATGGAGATATCTCGATCTATCAACCGTCAACCAGTTTAACCACATTGCGATCAACACAAGACACACTTCCAGTATTAATTATGTCGAAACGTTACAAGGCGCAAACATTGATTCGAAAGACTACCTTGTTGTGATCAAAGTACTGCTAGGGCTAATGATATCCCGACCAAAACCCAAATACTGTGAGGAAATTCGACGTCGTACGGCTACAATCGTAAGAGATCGCTAGGTCCTTCTCCGATCAAGTCTCCAATAACCTCTCTAGAATACCTATCTCACTAAGTATAAAGTATTGGTACTACTTGCCTTAAGTAATGCATTCGTAAAAAAAATCGAACTCAAGATTTTTATCAAAGTTTATGTATATTACTATGCTAGCAAAGACGAAAAATGTGGGTCCCAAAATTCTGTCTGTCTGTCTGTTCGACTACGGCCTAAAAGGCTGGGCCAATTTTCGTTAAACTTGGTAGATATCGTTTTGATTTTTTTTCCCCCACACGTTTTTTTTCCTTTTCTTTTTAAGACCAAAAAAACGGTAGCTGCCATACGATTTTTTTTCGAAATCTTATAAATATTTTTTTCTCTAAAACTGTCCCACAGAATTTAAAAAAAAAAATTCATAAAATTTCATTTTGTCATTTTAGGTAATGGTTGAAATTTTGTTTCCAAAAAATGGTTATTCTTGGAAACCCCCTTGGGACCATTTTTTTTAGTTTTTGATTTTCTCGAAAACAGTACAACCGATTTTAATCATTATGAAGCCCCTCCAAGGTTTAAATATTTTTGCTTATACAAATTTTAAAAGTTTTATTTTTTGATTCTTCAAAAAAATTTCAAAATTTTTTCTGGAAACTCAATATTTCGAAAACCCCATGCTCGATTTTTTTTTAAACTTGATAAATAAAACTTTTTTAATATAATCTACAAGATCTGAGGAAAAAAATTTGATTTACCTAAAAATAAATTTACCCTCAATACAAATGTCAAAAAATGGTTTTCGAAAATCGTATTTTTCAAAAAAATGGCTCCGAGAATTTTGATAGTTTTTTTTTTGTTTCGATTAATCTTTACAAATAGGTACCTAACGCATGTCATCCTGTGTTTAGCTCCAACTACTAAAGGAGTTTTACTTAGTCATTTAAAAAATGAATTTTATACTTTTTCTCTTAACATTAATTTTTGAAATTCTTAGTCTTTTACATGAGAGCAAGTTCGTGTGACCCAGTCGTGCATTTTATTTTATGTGTCTTCGTATTTTAACGCAACTGTCTTAATTTGAATTGATGATTAAAAAATAGAGACGAATCGAACAGCAATTGCGTTTTTGATAATTAACATTATGTATACATAGGGCAGAAAACGGACTAACGGAGCAAATATACCGATACAGATATCCGTGTTAATCTTAATGGCCGATTTATGGCTAATAAATGATTTCGATTTATATAAGTTTGAGTTATTGATGGCTCCAAGGTCGGAGTTACAGCAATAGAAAAAACTCACTCATTTCGTTTGTGTGAAAGTTACAGTTACAGATGAGTAGCACATAGCACCCTCTGAGAGCGTTTTGGCTATAATTATGTAGTATAGTTAACGTAGGGACCAATTGAGTGTTACTCTCGTCCTTATGTTTTCGTATAACTCTTTTTCCTATCATCGCAAAAGTACAACAAGTTATAACTTCACGTATTAATATATGCCGGATTTAGTTTTGCAGATTTGGACCACTAGGCGGACCTAGAACTTTATTATAACTCTATTGTTAAGTACACTTATGAAATCACTTACACTCTTTTTCTTCTTGTTGCATTAATGATATTTTACGAACCAAATGATGGGCTCCATCATAGGGCCCGTAGTAAAAGTCTGTGTCTAAGAATTAGTTCCGGAATAAAAATGCCCAAATGGGAAGCACCAAAAAACGCCCTCGTAGTGAATATTTTTCAACTTTTGGTAACATTATTCAAATTTGCCAAATAGGTATCCGTTGCAATATCTTTATGATGTTTTTTTTTGCGATTAGCTGTATGAAATTGTTGCGATAGGTCCTATGCCTAAGAGTAAATATTATTTACTTATAACATATTTATAATTACAATAAAGAATATGTAATTAACAAGTACCTACAGTATAGTAATAAAATAATATATTTATGAAAATCTCAATTTTTTTGAATGTGTTAGTTTTATTATTAATGTGTTAGTATGATACTCTATCTATCTACTTTTAAGTAGATTATTAACTCTTTCTAAATTTTAAACATTTTCTAACTCTAGTATCGTGCTAAAGGCTGCTTTTTAATAAATAACTTCTGAACACACCTAAAGTAATGACAGTTCAAGCAAAAAACTAATTAAACAAACCTGTTTTGATGTTTGTAAATGTCGGAGTCGTATGAAGTTAGCTTAGGTATTAGTTATTTAAGTATTCGATGATTTTAACTTCAATAAAAGAATTTTCAAAATCGTCGTTTTAACCAACTTTAATAATAAAACATCTTAAACATCGTACTTATTCAACTTAAATATTGCGCCAATGAATTTACAGTTTTACACCCAAGAATAAACAAAGAGATAAACCAATACATGCATATTTAGCGGTTTCAGAGCATACTCTTAGGAGCACTGCAGTAGTGACATCTCATGTTTAGAATTTAATCTAATATTGCGTACACAAACCTATAACCTATGTGGGTTTTGCCACCAGGGGTAACAAATAAAAAATCTTGTTTAGTAAAGTACAACAGGGTGTCCTTAATTCCTCCAATAATAACTGTACAGTTTAATTGAAATTAAAAAAAGAACCTTATTTGTCACGAGCACAAGTCAATTAAAAAATATTGCAAGCATCAAACAAATAAATGTGCTCAATGGATAATATAAGCTTGTCAAATGTTATAGCACTTGAACTTTAATACCAAAATGACAGCAATCTCTTTTTAATGCAGGGTTAAAGCGAGGTTTGTATTATTGCCCAAATATAAATAAAATTTCAAAAAAATCTTCCACATTGTTTTGAAATGTCGAAAATAATCGAAATTTCAATCTGGAATATTATTAACTACTGTAAGAAGTATTCAAACAGTTCGGTCGATAACGATAAACCCATTCAAAAGGAATTTATTAATTTTACGCCAGGTATAGTTATTTTGGTTCTATGAAAATTAAACACATTTTTCGTTTATATTTTTGCCAGAAGGCTTACAGATAGGATACTTCTTTTTGTATTTCTTTCAGGGTTCTACCAAGTTTTATCAAAATTTCAAGTTATTTTTTAACAAATGCATAACTTCCCATAGATATACTGCAGTTTTATATCGAAAAGACTTGAATAATTTACTAAATAAGAATTAACGTGTTGTTATAACACAATTAATTTTACTAAGATAATAGGTTAAAACCTTATACTTTCTGTTAGACTAGGTGCGCACTTGTAACAGTGATCGAAATCAAATTGTTTAATCACCAGTTGATAGAGCACCACGCACTGGCAACTTTTCACTCACGCACACACTTTTCTCTCTTACGCTCATAGAAAACAGCTCAACTATTTAGTTAAATGTCCACGCAGGTGCATATAATTATATGTAACGAAAAATAGCGAACTCATTTTAGGCAATCGTTAAGTTTGTGTCAAAACACAAACTTTTTAGCTGCTCGAACCAAGCAGTTGCGAAACTAAAAATTGAATGTGCGCGCCTAGCCTAGCAGTTTACAATCATGGTAATTGAATACAAATGTAATTAACTATTTATAATCCAGCTTTGCTGATTAAAAACAACTTCCAAAATTTCGAATACCCCCGCCACCACACTTGTCCCTACTCTAGCCTATGGTATTAAAAATCGAAAGGTGATATTGCGTCGTTTAAAAGCATTCAAACCTTCAGCGCCGTCTATTGTCTAACAGGTGTGTTTGGTAACGTGAACATTAACTAACTCGTTTTAGCGGGGGAGTAAAGTTACTCCGATAATTATTTTACATTTTTAAGTGATTTAAATTCTTTAAACGCTCTCTAACTCGTTTTAGCGGCGGTTACTTCGACTTTACAACGACTCTAATCTTGAAAGCTTATTTATAATAAGTACATGAGAAATAGAGGAGTATGCTAAAACTGGTTCATATCAGATTTAAAACCGTTTTAGTGTATAAATGTCATATTGACATGACATCGTGTGAAATTTATAAAAAGATGTGTAAACAATTTTGTTTCCTTTTTTGCTAAGTCAAAATGGATAATTATTTTACATTTTAAAGTGATTTAAATTCTTTAAGCGCTCTGACTAAAAGAAGTAGAAGGCCAAAGCAGTACAAAACTCGTTTCGGTCTCATGACACTGAGGGATGCAGATTTTTGCTTAAAGTATCGATTTTAGAAAGAAAATATGAAGAAATTAATAACTACAGCTCGGCCTTTTCTAAGCGCTAGTAAAAGTGGAGGGCATATCCCAATTTATTTGCAAGTGATAGCAGTTATATGGTATTGGGGTCGAATTGACGTGGGTACTTTCATTTAAGGAATTTGAACTTTATGCAATCCAATCTTAAATTTATCCAATTTTCTTGGAAAATTTCTATATTTAAAGATTCAAGACAATGGAGCGGATATCTATGGATTTAGCCAATCCACTCTTTGTCAGATATGCAAACGAGTGGCAATAGCGTTTGCGTCCAAAAGGGCTGATTATGTTAAAATGCCACAGATACGAGACATAAACATGTTTTTTGGTATACGTGGATTTCCACAAGTCATCGGTGCAATCGATTGCACACACATTCGAATCCCAAAAATCAGTGCGCCTTCAGGACAGTTCTATGTAAATAGAAAGGCATACTACCCCTTGAAGACTCAAGTTGCTTGCAACGCAACTTTAAAAATTAGCGACATTGTTTAGTCGTTGGAGAGGTAGCACGCATGGCTCGCATTTTTAGGGAAAGTCGAATAAAACAACGCTTTGAAAGTGAATTCAAAGGTCGTCTACTTGGCAATGGCGGATATCTTTACAGCAATATTTTATTCACCCCTCTTTTGAATCCACGCTCCGAAGCCGAAGTTCGATATAATGTAGCGCATATATAGCAACTCGGAACACGGTGGAAAGTGGCTTTGGAGTTTGGAAGCAGAGATTTCGAATTTTATTAACAGGTATGAGGTGTTCACAAGAAAATGTCAAACAACTATAACTGTATTGGCAGTTTTGCACAACTTGACCATTGATTTTATGGACGAACTTCCTTTTCCCAAAGCTGATGCCGATTTCATTCTCCAAGAGGAAAACCTTCCAGTAAATCTGATTAGGTTACAGCCACAAGGTCAAGGACAATGTACTTCTTGCAGTGTGATCATAAAACAAATCTTCAGAACGTAGTATTTAAAACCATCCGCAAGTTATTTCATTAAATTACAGATGAAATTCCTGTTTTTCCTATAGGTATGTTTTTCTTACAAAATTTAAAACTTTAACTTTAAGATAAAACCATATATGTTGAGAAAATACTGTATTCTAATATAATACCTTTGTTTAAATTTTTGTGTCAGGTCCCAAACATTTGTGCCTATCTCTTTTGTACTTACTTTTGGCAATTAAAAAGAATATTATACAAACTCACACAAATATCTTTTTTTCTTTATTTTTTTATTCATTAATAGTTTTTGTTCAAAACTTACATAAATCTAAAATTCTTAATCTATGTATCTTATATATAAAGGAAAATAAACACAGGATTTCAATAAAAAAAACTACTATACTCTGTTCAATTTATATTTGCAGTACAGGGAAGATAGGATATTTGCCTTTCAGTCTGACCATTATGGATTTTAATAGGCTATCTTTAATTTAAGGCTCTAACAGGGTGAACGTAGTGAGCATTAAAAAGTGCCACAAATCTCACAAAAAGATCTATAGAGTTACCAACTATTTATTAATAGACGCACATATTATAATGAAAAACAATGATGACCTAAATAAATTTAATCTATCTTTTTCCACACCACCAAGATTCCCAGTAGGGCTAATCCCTTTCTAGGTAAAAAATAAATCACAGAAAAAACTTGATTGAGTAAAAACAAATCACGTCATTACTCCAATGCCGACGAGTAGTTGCTGCTACTCATTTCTCCATTCAAGCATATTATCAAAATTTCCTCTGCACCTTAAATAGAAACATCCATTTCCCACATCTTTGGCTCAATTATTTTCTCAACGTGTTCGACAAAACGATGCCATTTTTCAGTATCATAATAAAAACTCTCTCTAAAAGATAATATCCATAACAATTATATAACTGCATTTTAATTTTAACTGTTTTCCATTGACAAAAGGAAAACCTTAAACATGAAAACAGAAAAACACCAAACGTAAACACCCTTTTCTCTAAAATAGAAATATTTGCATCAAAAGCTCTAAAAAGCTCAAATCCTAAAAGTTACATACCAAAAACCAAAGAAAATGCTGAATTTGCATCAAGTGCCGAATGGGAACTCTGATTCAGTTTTTTTTTTTAATAAACACAATGCCAATAAGGGTTGGTTCCAAATTGGCGATCAGTCTCCTATCTCCTTTCACATTTCATCCGTGAGCAGATAGGTAATGGTGGGATGTACGTGAGCTCAAAGAAGATTACACAAACAATTTTAATGTAACTCAGTGATTCTCTTTTTTATTTCATTGGCAATTTCTTAAGGTGCCATGCAAGCAGCAGCAGGCACCAGTGTTTCTGAAAAAGCTCTCCCATAAGGCCTGCAATGCAAACATAAATTGAACAGAGTATAACTTAGCTACCTTAAATCTACTCGTATCTTAATACAACAAAAAACAAAGTTCATAACAAAACAAAAACGGTAGTTCAATTACAAAACAGAAAATAAACAGCACAAAATAATCACAATAAAACCACAAGAATTCATCTACTCAGCTTTTTTTTATTTTTTTTTAGTTCATGGAGCTCGGCACTCTGTTTTCTTTCTTGCTCCACCTGTTTGATCTGCTCTGCCATCAACTTCATTTTAAGATCATGCTCTTCAAACATCCATTTCCTCTCCAATCTTTTATTCTCCATAGAAGCTTCAAATAACTGCTTCTTAAAATCATCTTCATTAATGTTCTTGATCTAAAAAAGCAGAAACAATTTTTTTGGTTCAAAAACGAAACAGTTATTACAAATTATTTACCTTCTCTATGGACAGCTTCTTTTTTGGAGAAGCAGTTAAATGGCATGGTGGAGAAACAATGATGGGAGTTTCTTCGTCCAAAAATTCAACTTCAGACGTTTCAGAATGTTTTCTTTTGTTTTTTTTATCCATTTGTTAATTACTTTGAGACAACCAAAATATGCGTAAGATTATGATAAAATGAATAGTAATGGAAATCAGCTGGTGTTTGATTGCGTTTATAATAACCAGAGTTTTAGATTGTTGATTTGTTTGATAATATATTTGACATAAGGAAGATGTAGCCTTTGTATATAAAATCTATAGTACTCTCATGAAGAGGAACGAACGGCGGCGCGCCGCGCCGCCTGGACAGGTATGTTTCCCAACTTTTCTCGTAGAGTTGTGTAGAGTAAGGCTAGGAGCGCACATTCAATTTATAGTTTCGCAACTGCTTGGTTCGAGCAACTAAAAAGTTTGTGTTCTGACACAAACTAAACGATTGCCTAAAATGAGTTCGCTATTTTGTGTAACATATAATTATATGCACCTGCGCGGGCATTCAACCAAATAGTTCATCTGTTTTCTATAAGCAACCAAACAGTTGTTCAACTAAAAATTGAATGTGCGCGCCTAGCCTAAGGACAGTCGAGAATCAGGAAGGGGTAATAATATTTTCGGTAAAATAGAGAAAAAACGGTATATTGTTGGAATGAAGGTTTGATTGTTTTCGTTCGCTGTGACGTACATATATGTATGTTGGAGCAAATGTAGCATTTTCATTCAAATACATGAACTTTTAAACGGTTACCATTCAGAACAACTCTTTTGCATAGATATATAATTATTTTTGTAAGTAGATTTTTCAAATGCAGAATTTTAATAGGAGAAATTTTAGAATTAGAATTTTGAGAACTAGAATTTTTAATAGGAAAAATTTTGAGAAGTAGAATTTTGAAATGCAAAATTTTGGGAAATAATATTTTGAAATGTAGAAAACTTAGTAAGTCAAATTTTAAAATACAGAATTTTCAGAAGTAGAATTTCGAAATGCAGAATTTTGAGAAGTAAAATTTTACAATTCAGAATTTTGATAAGTATATAAATAAGAAAAAAAAGAACCAACTAATGTGAAATCCTTTACACTCAAATAAATATATTTCAAATCATAATATGTATTTTAATTAAATAAGTAGATATCTTGTATTAATAAATTACTATAGATATTGCTTTTATCTTTCTCAACATGCAAATTAAAACAATTTTATATTAACCTTCAAATAAAAATTCATTGTGGTTTCAACCGAAAAAATGAAAAAAAAAGATCTTTTTCTAAGAAAAATTATTTTCATATTTTTTACTTTTAATGGCAGAAAAATATGTGTATTTTGTTTGGTTAATTTATAAATTATAATTAACTTCGACTACTAAATCCGAAAAAACAATTTCTGCTAAAATAATTAACATGGAGATTTTTAAATGTGGCAACTGCGTACGTCTTATTTTTTTCATAGTTCAATCTTTTTTTAGAGGCATACAAATATTTTTTTAAATAGCATATAAGTTTTTAAGATTGGCTTACCAATTTTTTTTTAATTTTTCAAAAATTGCCTATTTTATGTTATTTGATTTTTTTTTCTAAATAAATTTTTAAAAATTGGAAAACATAAACTTTTTAAAAATTATATTTGCTCGAATTTAGAACAAATGAAAGAAAACAGTTATAACTTTTTTTATTTTAATATCCAAATTTGATAAAAATTCGTAGACAAACATTAAAAGAAAATATTTGATTGTTCGAAATTGGCACGCCAAATATCTTATTTTTTAATTTTTTTACAAAATATGTATATGTATGGATAAAATCTATTTTCATATTTCATATTTAAATATATTTCATGTGGGGTGCATCAATAAATCTTTAAAATTGACTAACCAAATTTCTTTTTTTTTTTAATTTTTCTAGAATTCCTTATAAGGAGGTACATACATACAGTCATGGAAAAAATAATAGAAACAAGCTTCTTCTGTGCCGTTTTTTAAAAACAAAAAGTTTATTGGAAGGAAATTGAAAATTAAAAATACATACAATAAGTCTCTATAAAGTTTAAAATATACTATAAAGGTCAATGATATTCCACAGAATATTTTAAAGAAATATTATTTTATTTTGTCACAACAATCTCTGTTGTTATATATGTGGTGATGGTCACCCTAATCCACTAGCAGTTCACACCTTTTTATGCAGCTAGCTTTACATAAGAATACATAATATGTATATAAGAGCAACATCAGATCATCAGATCATCACGTCATGCTTCAGTTTTTAAGTCAGTGTTCACGGTTGCTTTAATAAATACGGTTGTCGGTTGCTAAAAATACTTTTTTTACATTAACTAAATTTACAACAGCTTAATAATACTTTTATTGAATTAAACATATTTAACTTTAATCCTATACGACTTTTTTTATTTGATACTGGTTCCTACATTTGGGGGCTCAACTAAACTTTAAATTAAATTCTCGCTTTGACACTATACTCGTACATATTTATTTTTTTAATTCATATTGTCTTGAGATTCGGTAGTAAAAATGAATTCGGTTTTAAACAATCTGACTGTCGCACAACTTAAGTCCGAATTAGAAAAATTAACATTGGATACGTCCGGCAATAAACCAGATTTGGTGGACAGACTAGAATTGGCGCTCAAGTCAGGAAACAAGGAATGGGACGAGGAGAGGAAGACGGAGGCTGTTTCTACTGGTAGCAGCAGTCGCCGTGGTGAAATATTGTTAAAGGACGCAGAGAATTTTGTTTCACATTTCAACGGTGAGGACAGTTTACCTGTGGAAAAATGGATTAACGAGTTCGAAGAGTTTGCTGGTATCATGCAGTGGACTGACTTGGAGAAGTTGGTTTATTGTAAAAAACAACTCAGAGGTACCGCTAAGATGTTTATGAGGTCAGTATCATGTACTTCATACTCGGAGTTGAAAAAACAGTTGGTAAGCGAGTTCAAACAAAATGTAAGTACTGCTGATATATACATGCAGTTACAAAAACGTGGAAAAAAATCAGGTGAAAGTTATAGGGAGTACATATACATAATGAGAGAATTGGCGCAGGGCATGGTAGACGAAACTTCTTTAATCCAGTTTATAATAAATGGTGTACAAGACAGAGAAGAGAACAAAATTATTTTATATGGTGCGAAGACTTTTACCGATCTTAAAGATAAATTCAAGGTTTATGAACAATTTAAGAGTAAGGCGAACAACAATAAATTCGGGAAAAATTCGTCAAATGTACAGTCACAGCGTGCACGCAATCCAACAAAGAGTGAGAGTCACTGTTATAACTGTGGGGCGACTGATCACATGCGAAGTGAATGTAAGGCGACAGGTCCGAAATGCTTCAAGTGCAATCAATTTGGGCACATTCGAGCTAATTGCAAGTCTTCAGTAACAACAGTAGGCAACAAAACTCATATTATATTTCATTCAGGCATGTATAAGACGGTCACGATTAATAATTATTCAGTTAATGCTCTAATTGACACAGGCAGTGATCTTACCCTTATAAGGCAAAGCCAATTCGAAACAATGGGTAAAATCGAATTAACAAAAGATTCAGTAGAATTGTCAGGTCTCGCGTCAGCTTCAGCCAGGTCTCTTGGAAGTTTTAAAGGGTCATTTTTGATAGATGGCTTTGCGGTAGAAGAAACGTGCCACGTGGTTGAAAACAATGTCATCCAAATGAGCTGCGTCATAGGTAGTAACATAATAAGTAAGGCCAAGGTTATATTTGACAACAATAATATAACATTTAGTAATCCGAATGTCGATGCATGCAATAATTTTGTTATGAACATTCAAGTGAACGAGGCAAATGAGTTAGACACTCCACCTATATACGAAAAAGAAATCAGGGCTTTGTATAACAACTATACACCCAGTAATATTAACAAATGTCCAGTTGCTATGAGAATAAACTTAATCGATGACACACCTATATTTAATACATACAGAAGACTTCCACCGTTGGAACAAGGCATAGTGAAGAGGCAGGTTGAAGAGTGGGTCAATGACAAAGTAGTTCGCCCGTCGTGTTCTCCTTTTGCTAGCCGTGTTGTGGTCGTAAAAAAGAAGGACGGTACACACAGAGTATGTGTAGATTACAGAAAGCTCAATGAGCAAATTATTAAAGATCGTTTCCCGGTTCCTCTGATAGAAGAAGTTTTAGATCAGTTGCAGAATTCCAAGGTATTTTCTACCCTCGACCTGAAAAATGGCTTTTTTCACGTCGGAATAGAGGAAAAAAGTATTCACTATACTTCTTTTGTTACAAAGGAAGGGCAATTTGAATTTTGCAAGGTTCCGTTTGGGCTCACTAATTCACCGGCAGTATTTTTACGATTTATATACGCTGTTTTTCGTCCGCTCGTAAATAGAAAGGTTGTGTTCATTTATATGGATGACCTAATCATACCGTCGATTAATGAATTAGAAAACATTGAAAAATTAAAGGAGGTTCTGAATGTCGCTGCAGATAATGGATTAACCATCAAGTGGTCTAAGTGTCAATTTTTAAAACGAAAGGTCGAGTTTTTAGGCCATGTGATTGAGAACGGGACGATTTCCCCATCGGAGGACAAGATAAGAGCAGTACAAAATTTTCCAGAGCCAAAAACTGTAAAAAATATACAGGCATTCCTTGGGTTGACGGGATATTTTAGAAAATTTATTGAAAATTACTCATTAATTTCTTCCCCTTTGTCAAACCTTTTGAAAAAGAATTGTAATTTCAGGTTTGGACCGAATGAACGGAATGCATATGAATCCTTAAAATCCAAGCTAGTTTCTTCTCCAATTCTACACATTTATGTTCAAGGTGCTGACACAGAGATCCACACAGATGCTAGCAAAGTCGGTTGTTCGGCCATACTACTTCAGAAAGCAGAGGACAATTGCCTTCATCCAATCTACTATATGAGTCACAAAAATTCGGATTCGGAATCCAAATATGATGCGTATACTCTAGAAGTAATGAGCGTTTATCTTGCACTTAAAAAATTCCGCGTATACATCTTAGGAACGAATTTCAAAGTGGTAACAGATTGCAAGGCGTTTAAATGCACGATACACAAGATAGACCTGCCAACCTCCGTTGCAAGATGGGTAATGTTTATGAACGAGTTCGGCAGTTTTCCGGTGGAACATAGAAAAGGCACGAGAATGCCTCACGTAGACACTTTAAGCAGGTATCCAGCAGTGTTAGCAATAAGTCATGAAGTGCTTGCAAGAATAAGAAAGGCACAAGAAAGGGACGACCACGTCAAAGCTATCATGGAAATTCTAAAACGAGGCGAATACGAAGATTTCATAATCAAAGGCGACATTTTATTGAAGGTAGTGAACGGCAATGAGCTTTTAGTCATACCAAAATGCATGGAGAGAGAACTTATTCAAAGTAAACATGAAGAGGGTCACTTCGGAGTGAAAAAAACAATGGACTTAGTATCACAAGATTTTTATATTTTCTCTATTAAACCTAAAGTTGAAAATTGTATAACGAACTGTATTAAATGTATTCTAGGTAGCCGAAAGTCAACGAAAAGGGAAGGCTTATTACATCCCATCGATAAAAGTGATAAACCACTTCAAACATATCACATTGACCACATTGGGCCAATGGACCCAACGGCCAAGCAGTACAAATACATATTTTCAGTAGTTGACGCATTTTCTAAATATGTTTGGATTTACCCCGTCAAAACATTGACTGCAGATGAAGCCATTCGTAAATTACGTGAACAACAAGCTGTTTTCGGCTCTCCAGCACGAATCGTCAGCGATCAAGGTTCAGCGTTCACTTCAGATGCATTCAAACAGTTTTGTGAGAAAGAGAACATCGTGCACATATTAACAGCAACGGGCGTACCGCAAGGCAACGGACAAATCGAGAGAGTAAACCGGGTGATTATCGAGTCACTGAAAAAACTTTCTTCGGATCAACCTGATAAATGGTTTAAACATACAATGAAACTACAAATGGCAATCAACAGCAGTTACCAAAGGGCGATAGGAAGAACTCCATTTGAGGTGATGTTTGGCCAGAAAATGCGATTAAAGGATGATCTAGATATTCAACTAATTATTCAAGATGAAATATTATCATCATTTGACTCAAACCGTGAAGATATTCGTGCAGATGCGCGCAAACAAATTTCAAAAATTCAGACCGAGAATAAGACAACGTTTAACAGAACTCGCTGTGCTGGGAGAATATACAAAGTAGGTGACCTTGTGGCGATAAAACGCACACAATTTACAACTCGCAAGCTGGATGCGGAATACTTGGGACCATATGAGATTGTTCGAGTTGGAAGAGCAAACCGATACACAGTGCGAAAAGTTGGTCATGGTGACGGTCCACGACAGACTACTACGTGCAGCGATTTTATGAAGCTATGGAAGGAGAATGGTTGCGATTATTCATCCGAGGCGGATGAATCTTAGGATGGCCGAATGTGGTGATGGTCACCCTAATCCACTAGCAGTTCACACCTTTTTATGCAGCTAGCTTTACATAAGAATACATAATATGTATATAAGAGCAACATCAGATCATCAGATCATCACGTCATGCTTCAGTTTTTAAGTCAGTGTTCACGGTTGCTTTAATAAATACGGTTGTCGGTTGCTAAAAATACTTTTTTTACATTAACTAAATTTACAACAGCTTAATAATACTTTTATTGAATTAAACATATTTAACTTTAATCCTATACGACTTTTTTTATTTGATACTGGTTCCTACATATATTTTGATAATAATCAGTTTTCATTTAATTCTTAAAACAATATTTACAAAAACTGTTTGATATTATCGAAAGCTCTTCAACAGAGTATAAAATAATAAAGTACACTAAATATAAGTTATTACATTTCGGCTATCCTGATTTTACAATCGACCTCGATTGTATATATTTAAAATACATAAATTTAAGTGCTGCCTTCAAAATCCAAACTGTTTTGATCAACCCATTTTTTTAACCTGGTTGAATCTAAGATTCCATGATATGGTATCTGTGTAACTTGAAAACTTTCAATATCTTCAATTAAATATCTATCATTAGCTAATTTTTTCTTAACAATATACGGGCCACGGTATTTAGGTATTAATTTTTTGCTAGTCCCAACGGAATTGTCAACATTTTTTATTACCACGAAATCTCCAATGTCAAATTGCTTAGGTAAAGAATGATGTTCGTTGAAATATTGCAAATTATACAATTGGGACCTTTCAATTGCTTCTGAGGCGTCATTTCGCAATTTAGCTAAATCTATTCTGTCGGGATTTGAATACTTTTCATCCAAATACTCAGTCAGCTCATCGACGATACATCCTCTTTGTTCTACGCCAAACAATAATTTGCTCGGCGAGTTCTTTGTACTTGCATGATTTGTATTATTTAAAGCATATTCTACTTTTGTTAGTTTTTGTCGCCAGTCTGTCTGCTCAGGAGATTCTGTTAATTCCGCTAACATCGCTTTTATATTTCGATTAACACGCTCGACTTGACCATTTGATTGCGGTGATGCAACAGCAACTTTAATATGTTCGATATTGTGTTTCTTGGCGAAGTTACTAAATTCTTGAGAAGTAAAACTAGTACCTCGATCACTTATTATTCTACGGGGACGACTAAAGTAATCAAAATAGCGTTCAAGAGCATTAATCGCTTCTCTAGCTCCAGGTACATTTACTATATAAAGTTTGACAAATTTGGTAAACCCGTCTACTACTACAAATACATATTTGTTTCTTGAATTTATAGACGGCAGTGGACCAAAATGATCTATATGTATTGTGTCAAACGGCTCTGATCGCTTTGGTATGTTATATAAATTTCGTTCATTGCTTCTTTGGGGTGCTGTATTAAATATACACTTTAGACAGTTTCTAATAAATCTTTGGAATTTTTCTTTGACATTCGGAATCCAGTAATGTTTTTTAAGTTGGTCAACACATTTTTCAGTGCCTAAGTGACCACACTTTTCATGAATCGATCTTATAATGTTTTCTTCTAGTTCTTTTGGTACGTACAATTGCCGCCTATTCTCCAACCCAACCCGAAAAACTAAACCATTTTCTAAAATATACCCAGATATTTCACCCTCCTCCAATCTATTCCTAATTGATAGAATATTTTCATCACGTGCTTGAGTGATTTGAATATTTTTGTCTATGTCTTCATTTGTCACAGCGGCAACTATTGGTAAACGGCTAAGCGCGTCAACATGTGCCATTCGTTCACTCTTTCGGTGCTGTACTTGGTAGTTGTAATTCTCAAATATCAGAGCCCATTTAGCTATACGTGGATTAACATCCCTTTTTTTTAGTGTTTGAGATAGAGCTTCACAATCAGTCACTATTACAAACGGTAAACGGTCCAGAAAAGTATTAAATCGTTCCAGGGCATAAACTACTGCTAACGTTTCTAGCTCAAAACTTATTAATTGTGATTCTCCCACTGTTGTCTTTTTAGAAAAGTAAGCAACTGGGTGGAACTTATTATCGTTTTGCTTTTGCATGAGAACTGCCCCAAAACCATGTTTGAAAAACAGCAGGCGCGTTTTTTAGACCAAAAGGCATATAAACATATTCATACTGTCCAAAAGGTGTAACAAATGCTGTATACTTTATAGATTGTTCGGCAATTTTTATATGATGGAATCCGTCTTTCAAGTCTAATGTTGTAAAAACGTTTTTATTTGCAAAATACTCTAAACAATCTTCTATCAACGGCAAAGGAAAATTATCTCGTACTGTATGCTTATTTAATGCACGGTAATCAACACACATTCGAATTTCACCATTTTTCTTTCTCACTAGCACAAGTGCTGATGCATATGGGGAATTACTTGGCCTAATTACACCCTTTTCCAAAAGTGTGTCAATTTTCTTTTGTACTTCAGTACGTTCAAAATAAGAAATCCGTCGGGGTCGACAGTAAACTGGTACATCTTTTGTCAACGTAATATTCATGCAATAGTCCGTATTTTTGTCTGTATCCCGAATTTCAAAAAGTATTCTTCAAGAGCTGTTTTAATTGCATTTAAATAAACTAAATCCAAAAACTCGTTTATATGTATTTCACAATTTTGCATATTGCAGGTCCCAACTGCACTCACCAACATTTCTACATCAACAAAATCATTCAGCTCTTTATCAGTTTCAAGTTTAATTGTTTCTAATTTTAATTCATCAAAAATAGGACAAACTTCTTCAGTCGGAACTTTACAATTTTTGGTTTGAACTTTAGATTTATCAATACTTTTTCTAAATATATTATCGGAATCAATTTTACTACCACGATCTACTTGGTTTGGATTTTTTAATAACTCAAAAGAAATAAGTGCACTCAGAGTTTCTTTTGATAATTTAATTAATTTATTTTTCGTTTCCTTTTCTTTTAATTTCATTAGTAAACTGCGGTTATAAACTCTCTTTAAGCTACATAAGTAAATGTTTAATTTATATAAAGCATCACGTCCAATAAGCATAGGTATAATGGATTCGTCTTCGGGAGGGAAGGACTATGAATTCATGCGTTACAATCTTTCCTCGAAAATTAATTTTACAATTTATTTTTCCATATGTACTCAAATATTTATTTCCCATTCCTCGAAGTAGGGTTTGTTTTTTCTTTTGGAAAACGAATGGCACCAAAGATCTTTTTACAAAACTACATGAGCTTCCGGTATCGAAAAGAGAAAAACACGACTTATTCTCAGTGCACTTATTTTGTTTGTCAATGAAGGCAACACTTACCATTTGGAACGCCTTTATCTTTTCTGAGTCTTCATCTATTTTGTTGTTGGATTCTGAGTTGCAGTCATCTTGATTTTCATTTTCTTCTTTTACTCCGGCAGTTAAAAACTTCTTTTTAGGACAATTTTGATACAAATGTCCAATTTCATGACAAAAGAAACATGAACTTCGTGGGCGTTTCGGCTTTTGACACTGGCTTTGATAATGCCCATATTCTAAGCAGTTAAAGCATCTAATCTGTTCAATACTAGGTCTTGACAATTTATTGGCAATTACAGGAGCATACACTTTCTTTGACGTTCCAGCGGTAACAGTAGGTAGGACATCTGAGAACACAGTTTTCATTGGAGTACTAGGACGCAAACGTCTTTTCTCATATCGGTCTAGTAGTAACTTCAATTGTTTTAGGGAAGTTGCGCTCATTAATATAGCAACATTACTGCTCCGGTCATTTAGCCCATCAATGATACACTCTATTAAGTCTGCCTCAGGAATATTGGCGTGTGAGGCAATTTCTTGCATTTCAATCACATACCTTTTAATAGATTCATTTGACTTTAAACTTCGTGATTTCATCTTTTGGAATACTTCATTAATGGTGTACAGACGACCAAATTCTTCCATTAAAGCTTTTTTGAGGTTTTCATATGTATGAAGAGCAGTTGTACGTAAGAAAAGTTTTGCTGTACCACTTAGAACACGTCGTACGCTCACGAATTTGTCATGATCATTGCATCCCAATATTACAAAAGCGTCTTCAATGTCTTCGAACCACTTACGAATGTCGTAATTATCATCACCATTAAAAGGTTGTACCATTGATTCAAAAGCCAGGAAATCGAATTTCCTGGTTTCTACTAAACCCAACTCGTCCTTCAATTTTTGTAATTCTTTTCGCTTTCGCAACAACTCTATTTCCTTGTCCACACGGTTCATCTCTTCATCGAGACCATTTACTTCAATGACTTCAGTTATTCTTCCTAAATCTTCATGTTCTTGGCTATCATCGCCATCAGGATAACAGTTTCCTCTCTTGGACACCAACTCATCATATAATGGCCTAAATTCAGCCACAGTTGCCGTTTTCTCAAAAAGCACATTCGCTGCCGTCAAAGCTTCAATCAAGGCTTGGCGCTGAATATAAGCCATGTGAAAGTTAGAAAAAAAAAATTTTTTTTTTAATCCGAATCCCACTTCTGAGTTATAAAGGTCAATGATATTCCACAGAATATTTTAAAGAAATATTATTTTATTTTGTCACAACAATCTCTGTTGTTATATATTTTGATAATAATAATCAGTTTTCATTTAATTCTTAAAACAATATTTACAAAAACTATTTGATATTATCGAAAGCTCTTCAATAGAGTATAAAATAATAAAGTACACTAAATATAAGTTATTACAATACACAATATTAAATTTATTTATAAAAAGAAAAATTAGTAATGAGAAAAATTAAAATTAATATTAACAGCCATTTTACCCTGGAAAAAATAATAGAAACAATATTATAATTGTGTTTTTCTTTTTGGTAAAGAGAAACTTAAAAATTAAATTGGTTCATATTCGTTTAGTACTTGGTCGTTGCACCTTTATTTTTAATGACGGCTTCACATCTCCGCCCCATGGAATGAACCAACTTGGCGCATGTTTCGGAAGGTATGGAATACCATACATTTTGTATTATAGACAACAGTTCTTCCTTATTCTTGGCTCTGAAGTCTCCAATTTTCCTCTTAAGTATGCCCCACAGGTGTTCTATGGGATTAAGATCCGGGGACTGCGATGGCCACTCCATAACATTTATTTTATTTTTGTTAAAGTATTCCTTAGCCAATTTTGAGGAGTGCTTGGAGTCGTTATCCTGCATGAATTCCCATTTAATTGGCATGTTCTCTTCAGCAAATGGCAGCATAACTTCATTTATGATTCGGACGTAGTCAATAGCACACATTCTGTCTTTTGTCCAAAAAATTGGACCAACCCCAGATGTTGAGAAGCACCCCCAAATCATGATATTTCCTCCACCATGTTTAACAGTCTTTTTTGTGTACCTTGGATCGAATTCTGCGTTCTTAGGTCGTCTGACATATATTGTGCCATCGGAACCAGATAAATTTATCTTTGTTTCATCCAACCATAAAACGTTGTTCCAATTTTCTCGTTGGGCGTGTTTATTTGCTAAAGTCATTCTCTGCAGAATATTTTTGTTGCTCAAGCATGGTACTTTTCTGGGACTCCTTCCAGGAAGCCTTGGTTCCATTAGTCGGTTTCTTATTGTACGACTTGAAACAGGCGCATTTAGTTCAATTTTCAAGTCGTTTGAAGAAGAAAAAGGCTTTTTTTACACAGTCGTACCAATATCTAATCAAACCGCGTTGAAGTCTTTCGTTTTCTGCATCTTGTTTCTGGCCTTGGACTTGAATGGAGAGCCGTAAACATCTTCTTTTTTGAACAATTTAATGCTTGTGCTATTTCTTCCATAGTTTTCCCATTTTTTCTGAAGTTTTTTATTAAATTGCGCTCAGTAATAGTACAATGCACTCCACGACCCATTTTTATAAAATTTTAAAATAACTGTCATATTTTTTTTTATTAAAACGACTGAAACACCTGCAAAACTAATAAACAACAATAAAAAGTCTATTTCAATAAAAATAAAAAACGAAATTTAAGTCAAATTGAAAGTCAAAGTACATTGTTTTTATTATTTTTTCCAGGCGAAATTATCACTTAGCTCACTTTTCAACCGTTAAGTCCAAAGAAAGAGCTAATGACAACAAACGGCTGCACCATTTCAAAGTCATGCTAGGTGCAATTAATATATAAAAATTAGAACCGAGGAAGACGTAATTGTATGTAGTTATTAATGGTTGATCATTATGTAAAGTTTTGTTTCTATTATTTTTTCCATCACTGTACATATGTACATTAGACTGGGCCAAAAAAATTGACTATTTTTTTTTTTTGAAAGATATTTCGAGAATATCATTCAGAATGACAAAAAAAAATTTTCGTAAAAGTTTGAGCCCTTAATATCAATTTTAAGAGGGCTATCATCGCTAATTTTGATTTTTAGTCATAATTTCATGTTTTGCGTCAGAACTGACAAAACATTGAAGTAAAAAAAATCATTTTAACTTACTTTTATATAAAATTAAATTCCCTACAAAAAAGGTCTAATTGAAAATTTTCGTCAGACAAGCCGTTTTTGAGTAATTAAGCTTAATAAATTGTTATTTTTCGTTCGTTACAAAATTCCAAATTAAAAAAGTAAAATCGAAGAAAAATCACAATTTATTAAGCTTAATTACTCAAAAACGGCTTGTCTGACGAAAATTTTCAATCAGACCTTTTTTGTAGGGAATTTAATTTTATATAAAAGTAAGTCAAAATGAATTTTTTTTACTTCAATGTTTTGTCAGTTCTGACGCAAAACATGAAATTATGACTCAAAATCAAAATTAGCGATGATAGCCCTCTTAAAATTGATATTAAGGGCTCAAACTTTTACGAAAATTTTTTTTTGTCATTCTGAATGATATTCTCGATATATCTTTCAAAAAAAAAATAGTCAATTTTTTTGGCCCAGTCTAATGTACATACAATATGTGTATGCATACAAAATATTTTTTCCAAAAAAAAGTATTTGATTTTTTTTTTAAATATTACATATGTATCTATGTCAATAATAATTTTATTATATTTATTCTAATTTTATTTTTTTTTTTTTATTAATTTAAATTTTCTAAACGAGTGAAAATTATTTTTTCTCGAAAAACTTATTTGATTGTTTTTTTTCAAAATAGTTTTATGTGAATATTTATAAATTTCTGAAATTGATTTATATACACATGAAAAGTATTAAAAACTGTCTATATTTTTGGTAAACAAAGTTTATATGAATAAATTTTAAAAGCTAGTGTATACTTATATCAAATTTTTTTTTTTATTTTTAATTATATAAATACCTATCTACGCATAAAAATAATTTATTTTTTTAATCAAGATTATTTTCTACCATACTAAATTTCTTCTATTTTAATTGTATCCAATTTTCTATAGGTGTTAAGGTGTGTACATATGTAAAAGCTATTTTCTTTAATAAAAATATAGGTATACGTACTAAGAAGCTTATGATTTAAATTTTCTCAATTCACAAGTCATCAACTGACTTTTGAATTAAATTTTTCTTAATTCATAAGTCAGTAACTAGCTGCTGAATTAATTTTTTTTTAATTCATAAGTCACCCACTAGATTATGAATTAAAGCCAAGCGTAAGCTAAAAGTGACTTAAGCTTTTGCAACCCTGATGTAGATATACTAAAATTTTAAAAATCCAAATCCTTTTAAGAATCAAATGTGTCCATACAAATACAAAGCAACGTTGTATTTTGTTTAGATCAAAGGGCACGGTAGTGCCCAGCCAAGTTTTGGCACTACACCCTTTTTACAGGAACAAACTCAGGCGACTTTTGACCCCTCCCTATCTTCAGTACCAATGAAGTCAGTCAGAAACTTGAAATTATGAATATATACCTAGTCAAGCACAGGCGCCTCACCAAATTTCAATTTTCTATCATAAGCGGTTCCTGAGATATAAGGCCTCAAAAATCACAAAAACCGTAACTGACTGACTGACAGATCATCAAAATTATGGAGCACTTCCCGATATCGTAGAATTTTGTAACTTTGCACAACGGTAGGTCTTGTCATGCAAGCAGTGGCGGCTGTACCTTAAGTGCGCTCGTGCGCTGAACCACCAATTCAAAAGATTTAAAAATTACAAAATATTACTGCATCTTTATTTTTAGATTCCCATATTAATATTTATTTTTTAAACATACAAGAACACAAACAAGTAAGATTTCCAATTATGACGAAACAATGTAAGCGCTTTGCTTTACTATTAAGACTTACTTTCCCTGCAAGTAAAAATTCTCGTGCGCTTCGGCGAGCGCACGAGGACTGCTAATATAACTTGTATGAGTTACAAGCAAGTATCCCTGACGCGTGAGACAAAAGATATTTCATTGAAATGTATCGAGAAATTAGCCTGCTCTCGTGCAGCGCACGAGAACCGAAGATTAACTACAGCAACCGATGTTTGACTAGAATGCGCTGCGCCTGCGAATATGTAATGTTGTTTCGCTCTATCCGTGACTGGTTAAATAGTGTAGGTTTGTGGGAGTTAGGTTAGTAATTGTTTTTTATTTTGGTTTTGGTTCGATTCTGTACTGTGTACAGTGTGTGGTGTGGGATAAAATTAACAGTGATTAGGTATATTAAAGACAGTAATAAATCTTTTTAAGATAAAGTTACCTGAATTCACGATTTGACGCATTTAAGTGAAAAAATAAAAAACATGATTCCTTGCTAAATGTAACAAGTGTGTCAGTTTTATACATGGTCGAAATTCTTCGAGCAATTATACAAAATAAAAAAAATCGACATATACATGTAAATTGTTGTTTTTTTGCGATTTTTAATCTTAATACCAACTTAGTGAGCAAGTAAAGTGCACCACCTGTTCAACAACCCACCAGCCGCCACTGCATGCAAGTAGAGGAAAAAATTGAAAATTTGAGGTTTTCGTGGGTCGTGGTATCCGCCCACTTTCTCCGAATTGGTGTTGGTTGAATGAAGCACTTCCGATTGCAGTAGAACAATTAAATTTGGTAGAACGGTAGGGCTTAAATTGCATATAAAGGACCAAAAATAAAAATTGGAGTTTTCCATTCAGGGGGCGTGGTATCCACCCACTTTCTGAGAAAATGTTTAATTTATATGGAGCACTTCTGATTGCCGTAATTAAGGTAGGTATGGTAGTGTTAGATATCTTGCCAGGACAAGAAGAAATAATTGAAGCGCAAATCAAAACAACCAATAACAAAAAGAAAATATACCAAAAGAAATAGGAAGCTATAAGCTAAGTTGATTTTAGTAGGTAGAGTACACCCTTCTATCTTTCCGAATCTTTCGAGATTTTGACATGGAAAAATAATAAAATCTTTGCAAAAAGGAGTGAGATCAGACCAAAAACATAAATGTTAAAAAAAGAGCCAAGTTCTTCAATACAAAAACCTTTGTGTAACAAGTCAGCCGTGAAAAGTACTGAGATCTAAAAGTACCCCAAGTTCTTACTTCATGAAGGTTTAATACCGAATATTTAAAGTAGAATAATATTGAAACAGCTACAATGTAATAGAGAAATTTTATTATTTAATGATTACTGACTAAAATTTGATGGACTTACTTGGCAAGTTTTTTTTATGCCCAATTCGAAAAGTTTTACTTTATGAGTCGTGAGTTTGAAGACGGAAAATCGTTTTGAGAAAAACATTTTTCATTTCATTCCATTGACTTTTATTTCCAATTTTAATATAGTATATATTCAGTAGTTGATGTAAAAAAATCTGCATTTTTCCATATGGAACGCTTTGCAAGGGGCTAGAGAATAAGCGGTACTTTTTAAATTATTCTTCCGATTTCATTTCCCAACATCCTTAACAAACATGCATCATCAAATGATCCATTAACGCGCACTGTTTGAAAAATATGTATATAACGTACCTTAGAAAATTCGTGAGCTTATTGTTTGAAGCAGAGTATACATACATATGCATATTTTATCATCAGATTTGATCCATATATAAAATAAAAACCATCCACTACAAGAAGGGAAAGATCTTACTCGTTATCAAGATTCATGATTCAAAAATTTGTTTTAACTCTTGCGAATAGATGAGCATATGGTTTTGCATTTGCTGTATAGGGTACAGTAGTTTATATTTATTTTGTCATTAAATCTAATTATCCACATTCCCTATACAATTTTGTCCCAAATGATAATATAAATTTTCTTTTTAATAAATACGTTCCTTTAAGAACTAGAAAGGTGAAAAATTTCAATATTCTTTGGTTAACACCACAAATTAAACTATCGATTGATAATAGGGATAGTAGATATAAATGCCCCCAGATATTCTTTGAGTATAAGCGGGCTAGAAATGCTACAACCTCCTTAATACGCAAATCCAACACATTATTTCAAATATAAATTTTCCACAGAGCGACCTAGTGCAGCGTTTTGGAGAATTATTCTTGAAATTGGAGTTAATAATACAAAAACTAAATATGATCTTAATGTAGACTTAAACGAGATAGACAACAAATTTATCAACTATTCGAATCAAATAAATAATTCAATTGATTATTCTGCATTTAACAACACTTCTTTTAGTATACACTGAGAACATTCTCTTTGCAGTATGTGGATAGTTTATCTGTAGGAGAGGCAATCCTCTCGATTAAGTAAAAAGCTCCGGCAACTTTTCGAATAATACGCAAACATCGGGAACTAAAATTCCTTCTTCTTCCCAACTGTATACCTTAATCCTATTCTTTACATTCTAGATTAAGATACTTATTGTCATTAGAAGTTAAGAAGCATATTTTTGTTAAACCTTTGGTAAATCCTGTATATGATCAAAATCCTAAAGCTTAAATGTACAGAGTTGATATGAAATAAATAAATAAAATATTTAAAAGGTATGTTATGTTGCTGTACTCCAAAAATTCGTATTTTTTAGAAGAACCCTCACCCTCACGAGAGTGCAAATTTTCCATATCAATGAAGTGTCCAAGACAATAAATAAGATAAATTTGCGTTCTCATGCTTTTACGCAGTTTCGAATTTCCAGTTTCAAAAATTAAACTTGGTATCAAATTTAATGCTATTTTAATCTAATATATGTACGTGTCCTCATTAGTACTCCTTTGTATAATGGTTAGTGTTGGACTTTCATGCAGAAGGTCTCGGGACGATTCCCCGGCGCAGTAAATAATCTTTTTTAGGGGTGTAATCCCTCCGCAGGGGATGTGACAAATCCTCCAAGAATATCGCATCAAAAAAAAGTGCTCTTCATCTTAGCCATTCGGAATTGGAAGAAAATGTCGGTTCCTTCCATTCTTGCTCACAGTTGCTAAGACTTGTCTACATTTTATATCAAAAATTTATAAGTAAAATAAGTTTTTTGAATTAATTTCAGGTTACCCTAGTACGAAAAATAAGGATTGAAAGTTCCAATCAGTGATTTTCATTTATAAAACGGTTCTAATTCGAAACAAAAGCAAAACTCAGAAGAAAACAAATTAACAAAATCAGTCATACCAAAACCATGTTTATAAAAACAAAATGGCATAACAAGAAAAACCAAAGATACTCCATAAAGTTACCCATCAAGGTAATTCAATTCACTGACCCATCCAAATAATAACCGGTCTTTTCGGATCCTTTCAGAATGGAGTAACTCACGCACTCTATTACCCCTAACACACACCACGAACTACTTCATCGAAGCCATATTGTCGATAAGGTTTGTGGGTCGTGTGAAATGAATATGTTACTACGTTTATATGCAGTATCGAAAGATCGAGTTGGATTAGGGTCGGATTTTTGACCCAGGTTTTTCGTCATTTGAGTTGAGAGCTCGATTTGGAGTTGAGTTGAAATGGTGTTGAGGAATTCTGAAACATTTTGTTAAGCCAACTCCTCGACCCAGGTTTTTCGTCTCATATTTCGACTCGACACCGCTGAGCGAGTGAGATCGAGTCGAACGAAGCTCATTTCAACTCAATACCCGTTTACAAAGGGTCGAAGCGAGCTTCAAGCTCGCTTCAATACCTCATGTAAACGTAGTATGTGTCGACATAGCAGTGCGAACTCTGGGAATCGAAGTAGTAGTATAGTATCGAAGTAGTATGTATTTACATGGCGTGTAAAAAGGACCGAACTAGTTCGTCGACACAGTTTTATGATGTTATTCGGTTTTAGTTGTTAAAATTTACAATTCGCCTGAAAAAGCAAGAATAAAATTTAATCTCCTTAACCAACAATTCAATAAAGCTCTGACCAACACAAAAAAGTGGGTCTGGAGCATTAAAATTCAAATATTTTGCGGTGATTTTCACTTTTCATTTAAAATTTTCCAACTCTACCATTTATCAGCTGATTTTGGCATGTACTTCTACGTCGGCGTATTGGCGTGTAAATGCCCATACAAAAGCGAAGTACTTTGTCGATTAGGTTGATCGATGTGGCGTGTGTGAGGGGTATATGTGAATTCTCTAGGCATATTCGTTTGTTCATTGTCCAAAACTACACGTTACTGCTGTTAAGCAAAATAACGGTACAATTTGTATCCACTTCTTTGCTATCTTATTATTTGTTATCACGGGTAAAAAAAATTGGCTACAAAAGTTAGTATACAGACAATTTTTCTTATGTGATGTTGCATCAATAAAAGCTTTTGAGTCGATTTTTTGTTTTTTTATTAAAAAGGTAAGGCAAAACCTTTTAAAATAAGAAATGGCACCACGTGGAAAAGAGCTCTCCTTGGACTTACAAAAATTAATAGTTGAGTACTCAAGTGAAGGAAAGTGGATTCGGAAAGTAGCTGTACTTGTTGATAGGAGCCCAGCAACCGGCCGCGAACGTTCTCTGAACATGAGAAGCGACTAATAATTCGAAAAGCAAAAATAAGCGCACCAAAACTGCAGGACGAGATAGAAGAAGAGACAGGTAAGTCATGCTGTACCCAAACCATATGCCCCATCCTTCACGAAGTCGGGTATAAGGCTGTGCTATTAGGAAAAAACCATTCATTAGCAAGATCAATCGCCAAAAGGGGATTGAATTTGCCAGAAGTCATATTCAGACCGATTTGGCTTTCTGAATACCGTTATATTTTCTGACGAGAGCAAATTCAACATCCATGGCTCTGATGGACGTGCAAAAGTGTGAAGAAAACCTAATACGGCGTTAGATCCTAACCACCTGACTGGAATTGTTAAACATGGTGGTGGTTCGATTATGGTTTGGGGGTGCTTGGCGGCATCTAGAGTGGGTAACCTGGTTTTTATTCAGAGTACGATAGATCGTTTTGGTTACCTCGACATCTTAAAAAATAATCTTCATCAAAGTGCACAAAAACTAGGTTGTGAGAGGTCATTCATCTTTCAACAAGATAATGACCCCAAACATACCTCGCAAATCGTGAGAGAATGGCTGCAATATAATGTGCGAAGACAAGTCAAAACAATTCCTCAATTGCCAGATTTAAAGGTTATTGAGCATTTATGGGATCATCTGGAGCATCAAATACGCAAACATGAGATAAAATCAAAAGTAGAGATTAAAAGGATCCTTCAAAAAGAATGGAACAAAATAACCCTAAGGCCAGTCGCGCACTGGCAACTGTGATCGAAATCAAATAGTTTAATCACCAGTTGAAAGAGAACCATGCACTGGCAACTCTTTACTCACGCTCAAACTCTTTTCTCTCTTGCGCTTATAGAACACAGCTCAATTGTTGCGAAGGCAATCGTTTAGTTTGGGTCAAAACACAAACTTTTTAGTTGCTCGAATCGAGTTGCTCTAAGTGCGCGCGGTGTCCCATATAATGAATTTGCGCGCCTGGCCTAAGTGTTATCCAAAAACTTGTTTCGTCGATGCCATCGAGAATAAACGCCGTAATTAAATCAAAAGATTACCCAACAAGTTACTTAATTCTAATATTAAGTTAAAAATGTTGTAATTTCTATTAGTGTATACTTACTTTTGTGATCAAAATTCTGAGAGAGTTTTAGTTTTAAGTTGATATCAAAGCCATTTAAAAAAAAATATATTGATAATTGATTTTACGAATAGAGAATAAAATTTTCTAAAAAATATACGCCAAATATTTCATAACATATGCTTATTCAATTTTTTTCTCTCTGCTTAACATTTGTTTCCTGCTGTTACTTACTTTTGTGACTGTGTGTATATGGATTTCTTGTGAACCATTTCAAATATATTTACATAGTTGGAATAAATTTATTGTGCCATTTTGACACACAAATTATTTGGCCCACAAATTCATAAAAAATATTCAGAAGTGGCTTCAATTTGCTGCTTGACTTATATATTTTATCTAAAATCAATTTATTTCAGTAAATAATTGAAATCAGTCATAAAAAAATACCATAAAAAGCAGACATTTTAAGCGACCGTGTTTTAGATGGGCAATATATTTCAAACAAGCTCAAAATTTATTAATATATTGGATTATTTGCAATCCAACCAAAACGAATTTAGTTTTTAATTAAATTATTGAATTTTAACTACTTGAAGAACACTTTTAATTTGACGTATGAAAATAATAATCTTCCTTGTTTGTGTGCAAGCCCGTGTAAATAATGCGTAAAGTACCAGATTTTCATTATAAAATCGATATTTCGGTTGAAATAATTTAACATGAAATTGGTAGAAACAAAAAGCGCATGTGAAACATCGACATAGAAATAAGTATTTTTTCGAAATTTCGTTTGGAGGAACTACTGTTTTTTTTTTAAAATTTGTTAATCGTACGTTTCCAGTGGTAGTGGCATTTTATAAAGATACCAAGCCTCGGCCTTAAAGTTTGAGTAGGATAGGCTATCATGCAAATATTTACAAAATTTTGAGATACCTTTGAGTTTTATATGGCTTTGAATAAAAATCTAAGCGCTTCCTTTACTAATTGTCAACAACCGAAAAATCAGCTGCGGTCGGATAAATAGTAGAAAAGATGTGTATGAATGAATTAGCGTATTTGATTCGGTTAATATTTACCACAAATTATTTGCTGGCAAGTCTCAAGTAGGTATTATTTTTATTTTAAAGATTGACTAATTTAGTCTAAAGAAAACGATGCGACTTTACAGAAAACAAAACAAAATAAATAAAATAGATCATCCTGAAATGTCAGTTGTTCTTCAAATTCCCCTTGGATATTTTGCAATATGCAGGCGCCCAGCTCTTGTCAGATAAAAATGAGATAGTAAAACTTCGTTTTCCCCTAGAGATAATCCGGGATTTAATTGGATTTGTCATAAATCTACTCAAATCTCGAAGATTTACCATACAAGTTTATTTCGTAAATCTATTAGATTAGAAATTAATCTTGTTAAATCTTCATTGGATCAATTATTTTATATTTCGAGCTGACCTATATCCATACCGTACTTAACTATCTCGATCATTTTTCATCGCTTGGCACAAACTTCCACTTTATAGGAAAAACTAAAACACCATTAGCATTTTAGTTGGTTAAAGCTAATATTCTTTTTAATATTTTACAGCCTTATTTACTAACTCACTTTAGCGACGGAGTAAAGTTGTACTTCGATTTTACAATGACTCTATTCCTGAAAAGCTTATTTATAAACAAAATACATGGGGAATAGAGGCGAATAAGCTAAAACTGGTTCATAGGAGGCTTAAAGCCGTTTTAGTATCTAAATGTCATTTTTTCAATTTTTTGCCTTTTGTTACTAAGATAAAATGGATAGATATTTTGCATTAATAAATGATTTACATTTTTTAAACGCCATAACTTGTCGTAAGATATTGGGGACGCAATGCGGCTGGTACATTCATTTATAGGATTTGAACCTTATTCAATCCAATTTTAAATAATATCCAATTTCCAATATGCATACAATGATAATGAAATGAATAATAATGGAAATTAGCTTACACGTCGTCTCCACTAGCGATAAATCCATCGCAATCGCAATAGCCAAAGCAGAAAGCAGAGAGCAGAAGAACTGTCAGATTTTTGTGGCTGGGCATTTCATCGCATACTTTTTTAGTATAGTGAATAATTTTAACGGATATAAATGAGTTCTATGGACAATTTCAAATCAGATTTTTTTTTAATTTTGTTAGAAAAACGTAAACCCCAAGCAAAAGCTTTCTTCGCACGCAAAACTCAAACTCAGTTAAATTAAATTTGGTTACGCCAGAACAATATGAAAGTTCTCCTTGCGATAAAGCAAGCGATGGATGGTATGCGATGAGAGCATACTTTCTATCGCAAGCGATGAAAATATAGATGCGATGGTGGTCTCTACTAGCGATAATGAACGCATGCTTTAAAGCTTGCTCTGGATTCATCGCTAGTGGAGACCGCATGTTACGTTTATAATAACCAGAGTTTTAGATTGGTGACTTTTTTTGGTAGTATTTTGACATAAGGAGGGCGTGGCTAAAACTGCTAAGAAAATATATTAGATATATGAATGAATCAATGAAAATTTTATTGAGTCTTTAGGTATCTTTTACAAAGTTGTTTCATCTTATTCTATCTTTAACAAAAGTACAAAAGTGGCTGTAGCGTATGGCCTTCTTTAACAATCTTACTTTATTTAGAGTTAAGCCTCGTGGCATGTCAATTTTAATATAATAATAGTTTTGTTCTGCTCGTGCTCAAGAGCGTTATACATTTGCGTGAAACGGAAGTTTCGTTAACCATATACATATTTACAAATTTAATACAGTAATACTAACTTAAAAACTAAATATAGCGCAGTGCGCTATTGTATCTTTTCTTTTTTTACATTAAGTGTTGATATTACTTTTCTTTTTTTTTGAAAATGAGAGCGAGAATGCTCTTTATATTTGAATATACAGTTAGTTCACTAGAGGAGTGAGAGAGTGAAAAAGATAGTCAGTTATGAGCGATGGCTCTATACTGCTTATACTTGTATACATTTTGAATGAGTGAGAAGAATATACGATTACACTAATATCACATGAAAGAGATAATAAGTTGAGAACGATACATATATAATATAAATATACATTTAGGACGTATGAAAGAAAATATATAGAATTAAAATATTGTCAAATTTATTCCTCATTTCGAGGTTCTACTTTTTATCATCTCGCTGGGGAGAACTTATGGGCACTTTAGGTTAGGAAAGTAATCCTATTTTTTCGTCGTAATCACAGCACCATCCAACGTTGAATTTAATTTTAGGATGTTTAGGAAGTTCGCTTTTAATGTTAGCGAATAATATTTAGTCAAAAAGACATATTAAAAACGGAAAATTTTTAATTTAAACCGTAACACGTTTTTACTTTTGGTTATGTTATTTTATTTTTTGGAGAGTGCAGAGGCACGTCTGCACTCTCGGAGGTTAGCTCCAACTCAGAAAATATATTATAAATAAGGATTTGTTTGACGTGGCGTAGACCCGAAGTGCTTCGGCTCGGTTTGATTATTCCGAGGTTGAACCGAATATTAGTGAAAACTAATAAATAAGGCTGTAAGTGCCGTTGAAACACCACATACATCTCGGATTATCTTTTCGTGAAAACGTAGCATGAGTATAATACTACGTTTTCACCAAAGGTAAATCCGGGATTTAAGTAGATTTACCATAAATCTCCTTTAAATTTCGTAGATTTACCATACAAATATAAATCACCTCAAATGAAGATTTAAAATAAATCTCCTTGAAATCTTCTCACAATCAGAAGATTTGCAAAACAAACAAACCTTATTTTGTAGAATGCACCTATGAACGCACCTTTCTTCATTGAGAATCAACACAAAATAAAAATATCTGTTTTTTCCTGTTTACTATCCAATTGCAATTTTTTTTTTCTCTTGTACAAATTGACAATTGAATGACAAGACAGAGTAAAAACGTCAAATAAATCTCAGTTTCTTTGGTGAAAACACTTCAAGATTTATTTTAAATCTCTAGCGGATTTACTCTTGGTGAAAACGTAGTATAAAACGCAAGAGTGTATTTGGCTTTGGACAAGTAAACGAACAGACCTTTTTTTATATATGTTAAGGCCGGAATCACACTTATTTCGTGTGGGGAGCTGTGTGGAGTGGTAGGTGTGGTTATGGCTCCAATGTATTTAATATACTTTGAATTTATTTTCAACAACTCCACACAAACAGAAGTAATTTTCCAATTTTCTTCATTATTTTTTCTTCGTTATAGTAAAAAAGTTGACCACAGACATTAATATTCTAGGTGTATCCTGTATAACATGAAATTTTATACGTCTTCCTATGATTAGGAAGACGTTTAAATTTGCAAAAATAGATAGAATCAATAAGATATCATCTTTAATAACAGACTTAATTATGATGTCTCACAAAGAAACAAAAAAGAAGAAGAAGGTAAGTGCAAGTGGTGCGACAACGTAGCTGACATAATAGGTGCGTTTTATTATTCACAAATCTATCTGGATCCGGATCTGGATCTTCCCTTGAAAATAAAACGATACGGATCTTAGTGACAGCAGTGTTATAAGTCCGTCTCTTTTTATCCGTGGGTGTGTAAATTTTCAAATATTTCTTGTCTTTTTTCTTTGCACTATAGCTTACACTACCTTACCATAAAAAGCCATCTACTCGCCAGTGTAATAACTGATTTTTGGATCTTTGAAATAGATCCCGATAGAAAACAGGATCCCAAATTGTTTTTGTAATACGAGTACATGTTAAAACTCAATCCAGATCCGGATCCGTATAGATTTGTGAACAATAAAACGCACCTAATATGTTCTTTACATATAAGTTAGTTAGAAGTTACCTTGACCCACTACAAGGGTTCGGACTTAGGTTTTAAATTTTCGAAGTAAATACGGAAAAAGCTAAAGTAGATCCAAAATTTTCGAGGTAGTTTTAGGAAATTAAGAAACAAATTGTTCGAAACAAAATTCTTGACAAAAGTTCATTTAGTATTATGTGATTATTTTACATTAAAAAATAAATAATTAATTGCGTACAATTAACTATAAGGTACAAGAAATTCAGACTTAAAATAAAATAAATATAACTATAACACAAGCTTCAGACTTTAATAGCAACGAATTAAATATACATAAAACAGCAAAAACAAGAATAAATTATACAAACATAACATATAAAAGTAAATTCAGACTACAGCCTTGTAAGAAAATAGTAATTAAATATAACTATTTTAAAGTAAATTTTCCATCAACGAGCTTGTATTTTTGTATGAATTTTATCAATTGAAAAGGTGGCTCATAAATATCTTTAAGTTTTTCTGTAAGTGATGATTTCGAAAACATTAAATTTCCCACGGTGCTTACGTTTGAACGACTCCTAATAAATGCATTTCATAAAACTTTCTTTCAGCTGCGGTGCTACTGTGAGGTAAAATAGCTAAATTCAGCATGTACTCGACAAATTTTTGAAAACAGATTCTTCCATTATATGTACATATTCATTACCTTAACCAGTTTTAAAGCAGGTATTAACTCACCACCTTAAATTTAAGTTGGGTTTAAATATTGTATTAAGCAAAGTTTATTATCTTCAAATTCAAATCTTGAATTTGTCTTTAAATATGTTAGTTTTTCAAAGAGAAGTAGATCTTAAAAAAGAGAAGCAGAGAAGTAGATTAAATTTTGTTCTCAAAAACGAAGTAGATCTATTTCGATCGAAGTAAAGTCCGGACCCTGCCCACTACTTGCCATCAATGACGTTGCGTTATGATAGAAAATTCCTGTAGAGAATCTATCTACGCTGGTAATATTAAATTATTAAAAATTATCAAAAAGTAGTATGTTCTGCAACAAACTTACAACTTTCAACCATTTCTGTGTAAGAGTTATCAAGAATGAATGGAACCTAATAATGTCTGACAATACCGAGCAGCACTTTTCATGACAAGAGATACTCTTGGAGGATTTGTCACTTCCTCAGCTGCACTCCTAAAAAAATTTTTGCGGCGGGAGAGAATAGAACCCAAGACCATCTGCATGACAGTCGAACTCATTTTTTTTTTTCAATTAATTTTTATTAACATTTGTCTTATAAATATCTTAAGAAAACTCATGACGAAAATTCATAAAAACTAGCCTACTCTTACAACTAACTTAAAGTCCAACGCATTAACCATTATGCCAAGAGGTTGCTATATCATGTTCTTTATCCTTTCCAATAATCTTAATTTTTGTTTGGTATAATTGTGTTCTATATGTGCTTAGAACCACTTTTGTGGTTTTAAAATAAAGACGTTTCCTTGTAGGGAGAATAACAATTTTCAGATCTTTTTCTTTTGTTTATGGCAATAGGGGTGGATGTGTGCTCCATGGCTCTCTTCTAAATTTCAGAGATTTACAAAAGTATCTTCTAACAGCCATATTTATAAACTCATTATAGTGAGTACATAAGGCTATGCAACCCTTATAATGCCTCTAAACGCAAAATCGTTATTTATAAAACTTATGTGACGTTGAATAGAGGCATTATAAGCTAAACGCGTTTGGAGGTTGAATAGTGCCTACATAAGGACATTTTAGTATTGAACTGTCACATTCACTTTGACATCACATTGAATTATAAAGATTATCAACAAAATAAAATGCCTTTGACTTGATATTGAAACTTAAAGTTTGTGTTATTTTTATTTATTGAAACAAAAATGTTATGCTAATATATTAAAAACAAACTGAATTGAATATTGTTGGGAATTAAATAGATAAATATACTTGTTGGTGATCTCTCTCCACGCATCCTTCTTCATCCGGTGTATTAGTGTTGTAATTTTTATTTTGTATTATTGAATTTTATCCTCAAGAACTTGTCTGAGGAGTATTCCAGCTAGGATAAAACGAATCACAATTTGATTTCCAGTATTGTGCTAGAGATAATAACATACTTTATCTGATGAATCAAAGTTAATTGTTCGAATTCTTTTACCTTTTTGTAGTTTCGTTTTTGTTTATTAAATTCGATAGACAGACAAGATGTTTTTTTTTTTTTTTTTTTTTACAAACAGCTGAGGAGTGTTATGAAGGCTAAATGTAATAGATTCTTACTTTTTTTGTACTTTATTTGACACAAGCTCATTATAACTATGCAGGGTAGGCAAATGTTTTATAAATATGAATTTGCATAGTGGATGAATAAGTCCTTATGCATTGCATAACTATTCACGCGTTTAGCGAATTCTAATAAATACGACTGTAAATGTTAATTAAATGTTGTTTACTAATTCAAGCCGTAACATAACAACTGTCTTACTTTATTGTCTTATTGTATTAGTTTTGTAGATTCTTTAACGTTACGTGACACAACCATCGTTTAGTTAAGAACCAATGTACAGTCGATTAAAGATACAAATTAAAGTTTCGTCATTTAAGGGCAAATTATATATTTGAGTATGCTTAACTAAATTAAATCTAAGATACAGTTTAAGAAAAACTTCTAAAAAGCATGTATGGGCGTTTTTAAATCTTTTTTAATATTTGTCACACACGAAATTTGTTTTTTTTTTTTATACTAAACTGATTGTTATTTTCTTTCAATTTTCCCTTAACAGTACCTATATGTATGAATATGTAGCAGATATTTCTAATTGGTTTAATATTTTCAATTTCTTTAAAAGTTCGACCCAAAGTTATCATTACCACGTGTAAGCACTACCTTATACTTTAGCCTGCGACATCTGACGGAATGCTGCGTTATTACAATATGCCTCAATTCCCGTCACATGTCCTCCTTTCTAAATCCAACTGGGCTCTCACTTAATGGCGGAAATTGTCTATGTGTGTACCTCTATGAACGCAAAAGAAAGGGCAAACCATAAACTAGCACATCATTCAACAGCTAACAGAAGAGCACAGAAAATGTGTTATAGAGAGCCCAACCAGAGAGTAGTTGTTCCTTTACGAATACACACATCATTTAACATTTGATTGTGCTTTGCCGTTGGTGTGTCTACGATGGGCAGACGAAGACGACTTTTTCTCGCCATCAACATATAAGTCCGCCATTTTGAACAAATCGGAGTCTCGGTTGTTCTTCGTTGTCGAGCAAAATTTTATTGAGAATTTTCTTCATCCCAGAAATTTTGTGAAAAATTTTCTCTTAAAAATTGTAAATAATTAAAATTCCTTATTAATTTAAATCAATGCATTAAATTATGGTAAATGAAATTATCAAAAAAAAAGTGATTATGTTTTTGCATTTTAATTAGTTTTTCGGTGTTAAATGAAAAAAAATATTTGGATTTTCTTCTTTTCGCCTTCGCCTCTTCTGTGTGTCCAACAAAAAAATTCAATTCAATTTTTTCTCGATTCGCTTCGTATATTCGTCGTTTCGTCGTACATATTCGCTTCGTTCGTTCATCGTTGGGTTTCTTTCTTTTCTCTTGTGTAATTCGAGTTAGTATTATTTTTCGTGTGTGTAGTTTATACAGTGTGTGTGTGTGCGAGCGCTGGGGCGAGCAACGAACAAATTTCATTCTTATCTCTTCATACGCGCTATGGGCCCTAGCAATCTGACTGAAAAAGAATTACACGGCGAAGAGATTTTCGAGATTTTTCAAATGCAAAACAAAGATCGATGCAGTTAATTTTTCTTAAGTTAGAGTGATACGGCTCTATCCTGACACAGTGGACCACAAAAATCGCAATAAATATTATTTTCCTTTTTTTTCTCAATAAGATTCGGGGATCGTCGGATCAGTTGGTTTTTCACTTCGTTTTTCGCCTTGGCAAGCGAAAAAATAACTTAATTGTTGTTAAGTTTTTTGTTTTTTTTTTTCTTCCGGAAAAAGAAAATTTAATTTTTGTTCTTATTTTGAAAGTGCAAATGTTTACTTGAAAAAATATTTTCATCAAAAATTATTTACCAACGTAGCCATTGTATTGTATGTGTATTTTATTTAAAATGACAAGTCGAATGGGTGAAATTTTCTCTTTTCCCTCATCATCGCTAGTCGCTCGCCATCGCCATGACCATCGCCGCCGTAGTCTTCGCATTCGCATTCTTGATTTTGACTTTCTTGCTCTCTTCTGCTTCGAGTCAGTTCAATTTTGTGGCTGATTGATGATAAAAGTTATTCATGGAATTGTTAAATTGTAGAATTGTTAGTAAAAATCCCTTTGATGCTCGTAAAAACTTCAAAAATGCCCAAAAATATCTTGAAACTCAAGGCCACAACTATGCAAGAAAAAAAAAAACAGCCTGTCCAAATCCGCGTTCCATCTATAGTTTATAGAAGTATAATTGAATTTTGTTTTATTGTTGGACCTCGGAAAGTCGAATAGTTAGTTGCCTCTGTCTCTGTAGTTCATGTCCCTCTGTTTTCTTTGGTATATCTAACTAACTCCATGTCTATGTTTTTCAATATAGCAGCAGCACTAGCACCAACATTTAAACAAGCAGCAGTATTAAAAAAAATTAAAATGTGCAAATGGAGGAAACGAAAAACCTCGATAGTTTTTTCATTTTTCTCAAAAACAAATACAAAAGAACTTAAAAAATGAAAAAAATGCATCTCAAAAACTGTTCTAAAAACACGAATTTTCCTTGTAATTTAAGGAAAAATCAGTCTAGAAATATGCAATATTTTTGCTTGTTAACATCAGAAACTGGTAATATTTTGTGTTTTATTTTGTGTTTAACTTAAAACTTCTATGTGATCGTCGTCTCTTTGGAATCTAAATAATCGTCGAATAAGTATGTATGTCCAACAATCTCCTTGGATAGAACAAAAATACATATAACAATTGAAACAACAAAACCAAAAACTTTAATCATTGAAGTTTTGTTAACAAAATAAAGAAAAAAAAACAGACTAAATTGCATTTGGTGAAAAATATTAAAAAAAAAAAGTGCTTTAAGTTAAAACAAATCAACCTCACCTTACAATGGCGGATCACCTGGATGAGCCGCCTCAAAAGCGGTCTAAGATGGAGCGCTTTCCCCAGTCGTCCAGTGATGCCGGTAATATAAAATACAATACCTTAAAGTGTACAAAAAAATAAAAAAAAAATATATATTTTGTATTGTCTAAACAGCGGAAGTTCTATCAAATATATTTGGTCTTGAGGATAATCTACCAGATGAGTTGGTCTCAACAGGTGCGTGGGGCGATCAGATGGGCGGAGGTGGGAATAAACCTCCGGCGCAAGGCCCAGGCCCAGGTGGGCCTCAAATGAATGGCGGCGACGACCCTAGTGGAGGAGTTTCCAATACTTTGCGTCAGTTGCAACATCAACACCATCTGCAGCAGTTGTTGCAACAACAGGTAAACCCTAATATTTTGTATTGTTTTGTGTTTGATTGATTTTAAAGTATGTTTCTTTTCTGGTTACAGGGTAATAAGAATGCTATGGTTGGTAATGCAATGGGTCTGAACCAATTGGGAAGTAAGAGTCCGAACTTGCAGTCGCCTACGGGAATGCAAGGTGGAATGCAAGGTAATTTGGGAGTTGCAGGGATGGTAAATCCGATGCCAATGTCAATATCGAATAATGGAACGCAGACTATAAATGCTATGCCAGGTAAGTGCTGTGCTTTGGTAAATTTCAAGACCCATACATTAGGGTGTGAGTGCAAAAATATTGTAACTCTTTTTTTTTCTTCTTGTTATTTTTGACTTTATTCAAATGTGTACGTACGTACATATTTATATGCAAATGCCTACATACATATGTACATACATATTTAAAAAAAAATTATGTTATCTTTTTAAATGTCTTAAACATTCAACAATCTAAAATGGCACTTTGTCAAAGGTCTAGTTTACAGTAACGATGTAAAGAATAAAATTCTATCTAAAATAATTTGTATTTATTGATAAAAATATGTTGTGAATGTACTCAGATCTCTTTTGTTTACAGTTGACCGGCAATTGTTTTGCTTAGTAAACAATCGGTAAATATGTATATATTGCAAACATACAAACAAAACTGCTCAAGCGAAGGCGAACATTTTTGGCTTAAATATTATATAAAAAGACGGAAAACATGAAAAATTATTTCGACAGTTTTAATGTCTTTACACTCGAACTGTAAACTAGCATTATATGGAAATATTTAGAAACATAAAATTATTAAAAACAACTATAGAGGTCAAGAATGTTCATACAAAAGTATGTATGTTTTATCGTTCTTGTTTTTTTTTTTAAATTTTTAAATATAATTGTTCTGATTGATTAACCACTAAAACCAATAAATAAGAATTTTCTATTATCTTAATTATGCTGACTTGTCGGAAATTAAAGTTTTTTTTTCGAAAACGAGATCAAAAATTGAGCAATATATGAAAACTCGGTGACATGCTATCGATCTGTTTATTTCTATCGGAAAAGGTTCCCTAGTTAATAGGTATATACAGTTTTTGGAACCTAACAAAAAGAAACAATCTCAATAACCGAATCGGGACTATAACTATTAATATTTAAGTTTAGACTTTATATATGTAACTATATTATACTTAAAATATGCATTTTAATTTACATTTGAAGTCGGAAATGTTCAACTCCCATTCAAATTTAGTCAAATGATTTAAAGTACATTAGTTAAATCTCCCATATCTTTCCAGAGTAAAACACTAACTTTTTTGGTATGTGTGTGTTAACATTGATAAAAAGTTTTTATTTTAAAGTGTTTAAATGGCATCAAAGTGAGAACATGTTGAAGTCATTATAAATAAATTAATTTAAGTTTAAATTTTAGTTTAAAAAGTTTATTTGGGTAGTTTCAAAAATTTAAACATTGATTTAAAAGAAGTCAAAAATTCACTGCATATTTTGAATTTTTTACTCCAAAGAAAACTCTTCCTAATGTGATTCAAATTGTATGCAATCCCCAAATGACTTATTTCAAACCTCTTTATTGATAATGTTTTTCAAAAGATCTACTTCAAGCGAATGTGTGTGTTGAGCATTTATTTAAAAAATACATAAAATAATATACGAGAGAAAGTATTCAAACTGATCGTTTTTAAAAAAAAATTACTTAGACCCTTTGTCAATTGGATTTACAATGCTTGCACGGTTAAATACTAGACCTCTTTATTGTGGTAGTCCTTCCGAAAAAAAAGAATAGAAATATAATTTGCCCAAGCGAATTTCAACACTTCAGTTTTTTTTACATAGACAAATTTCAAATTCGAATTTATGGTGTGGAAATTAAAAGTTTCTCGCGATTTTATAATTTTCGCAATCCAAATTATTAAGTTGTTGGTATTTATCTGTTGAAGGATTTCCAATTTGAAAGTTTTGAAAAAATATACATTTTGATTATACATACATAAATATGTACCTATGTATAAGCATTCATTTTTAATTTTCATGAACGACAAAATTAATGTTTCTGATCAAGGATGTATTGTTTAAAGGTCTTGTTCTAATTATTTTATGAATTTATTTATATTTATATTTGTTTTCACAAAAATTAATAATTTTTATATGAATTATTATAACAGCCCATGGGGCCAATATGTCGCTATGATTCCGGACGATACAAATTTATTTAAAATGTAAATGTAATAAATAAATAAAAAATTTTATGTTATAAATAAATAAATAAATATAATATAATAAGTAAATTATGTAAGTATGTATGTATATACATATGTATGTATAGTACAAATTTATTTACTAGGTTCTGTTTTTATTTTGGCACAAGTTTAATATGAACGCCGTTATGTCCGTGACACACATCTAGTATAGACACCATAGTATACGAATTAACCACACGTCTGTCAGGGTATACCACGGTAATACCAGCCGAGCAAAATGGTATGAGACTAGTATCTATACTGGGGTTTCATAGGGTGGTATAGCCTTCTCCTTAGCGAAAACAGCGCAATTTTTCTAAATTGCATAATAGTTTTACGAGTACTTAAACTCATTGTCAAATTGAGGTTTATTTTAAATATTTTCAAATTTGTGATTTCAAGATGGCAAAATTCTTAATATTTGGAAGGAAATTATCGACGGCTTAAGGTGGAATGCAAAAAATTCCCATATTTATAAAAAATGTGTGCTGAGCTAGCGTTTGGACATATAAAAATGGCAAAACAACTTAAAAATTTCAAATCTAGATTAGAGTAGAGTAATTTGGGGTAATGTGGTATAGGCGGGTAATGTGGTACAGGCAGTTTTCTCAAAAACTAAGCATGTTTCTTCAACGGTTTTTACCTGGGGTGGAATCGCGTAAGGTGATAGTTGACTATCAATTCGTTGATTGTCGTTTTTGACTATAGCTGTCTCTATCATATCAATTGAGAATTATAGAGAGAGCGATGGTCAAAACGACAATCAACAAATTGATAATCAACTATCACCTTACGCGATTCCACCCCTGGTAATTAAATAAAACTAAGTACTCGTATTCAATCAAGTCAAAAATCTTCGTATATCTCAAGCAAATATTAGAGAAGGGTTATTGCGTGAAGTTGAGTTTTTTTTTGGTTAAAACAAAAAGTGTTTGTGTGCTCTCAAAAGTTGTGTTTCAAGCTAGTTTATAAATTCTTTGAAAAAATAAATTAGTCATCTACGAAAAACAACTGTTAGTTTTGTTCAAAGGTGTTTATTTTATATTTCATTATTTATTTTTGTAAAAATATATAGTTTCGGCTAATGTGGTATACTAGCCGTGGCCAATGTGGTAGTACATATACCACTTTACCCATCATAAAAGTTTATTTCTTTTTAAAATTGATTATTTGTGTTTTTTTCTAAAGATTCATTCGTTAAAATGTCTAAAAGGGTTGAAGTAAGAAAATGAGATTCCAAAGATATGGAATCATGATGTGAGGAATGAAAAAATGGGTATACCACAATAGACAGCATAGTGTACCACATTACCCTTTAACTTTCAAAAGTGACGATTTAGAGGTTGTATCAATATTTTGTCTAAATCTATTAGTTATTGTTAGAATTCGATAAAAAGAAATCACTTGGTAGCTTATATGTTTTTGGTAAAATCTACCAAATTTAGGAGCATTCGTTTCATAACTTTTTCTGTTAAGTAAAAAAAACAAACATGTAGGTATACCACAATACCCTAACTTCCTCTAGTTATTGGTTCACAAGAACTTAATACACGAACTTATATGGTTATCGACACGAGCAGGTAGAAGTCATTATTAAGACAATTTTTTGTGGCGAAGTTCAATCGGTTATTCACTTTCCACCATTATAACAAAACATATTTTTACTATTTATGAGGTTACTTAACAATGAGAGGCAATTTGTCAACAAAATTGGCAATGAATCCTGAAGCACTATCTAATTCAAAATTTAGTTTAAATCTGTCCAATATCAATTTGTTTAGTTACAAAGTTCTACGACTACATCTGACCCTACAAATTTTAATAAAAGATTTCTCAGAAATGAAAAAAAAATATTGGAAAGTATTAAAAACAACATTGAAGAAGAAGATTAGTACTTATAGTTTCTAAATCTACTTAACTATAATGGCGACTGCAATAATTAATAGTATAGAAAAGGATTTCAAACTGACATTATTTTAATAGACTTTCCAAAATATTTTGACAGAGTTAATCACAAAATTTTGTTTTGTATTTACTCCTTATTAAAATGGTTTGAGTCTAACTTGAGTAAAAGTGCAAAATTTCTGAAACTATACCTTAAATAAATTATTAACGTATAAACAATAAAACTCAACTTAGTTGAGTTGTCATCAACACAACTCAACTCTTAGGCAACCAAGCAAATTTTTCGTATTATGCAAGTCAACTAAAATTAGTTGTAATGAAAAAATACGTTGCCGTCTTTTAGGAGTCGATTTGCTGTCAAAACCTGATGCTCAACATGAAATACATACAAAAGCAAGAATAAGAAATTGTATGATGGAAAGTTCTCTCGATTTGTTTTTCGCTGATTTGGAAGATGAGAATTTCCTTAATGTAGGAAGTTGCCAAAAGTGTAGTGGCAATGATTTAGGACTGACTCAATCGATAGTGTCAGTTCTATTAAATAAGTGGTAGATGTGATTAAGGAACTCATTTGTGGAAAATGGATAAATGCTCAGCTAACAACAAGTCGTTCAAATTGTGATGGTTATGTAGCTTTCAAACTAAAATACACTCATTACATTCTATTTTTATTAAAATTGTTGTTTAACTTACTGTTTTGTGGCCATATTTTTTATCCGAAAGCAGATTCTTTCATTAAAATGTTCTACACAACTGCTTCGAACCAGTTGTTTGATTTTGACGCTTATTACAACCGAAGCACAACTCAACTTACTTACATAATACGAAGAGACAACTGAAAAGTCGGACATTTAGTTTTCTGCTAATCGACAGCTGGTTGTGCTTTGACAGTCAACTGGTTGTGATCGATAATACCAATTTTAAGAATTACAACTAAACTATAGTTGAGTTGTCTTCCATAATAGGGGGGTAAGTAATTTTTTCGGTGAAAAATTATTTGGTTTGAAGTTGTTTGTGTTCTTTTTAATTTTTTTTTCTTTAGTTGTGTTTGAGTTCTTTATCTATGAAATTAAGGATTGTTCAACGTAAATTCGCCAAGGTTCTGTTGCGAAATCCATATTATTTAGAAGAGCTGTCGCAAGTGAAAAAGTTAGACGAAGTCTCCAAACTCAACAACTGTGTTAAGTTAAACCGTTTTTATTCCTTAAACTTTAAAACTTTGCACCAATATATTTAAAATGCTAAAATAACTCCTTAAACAGACCACAAACTATGTGGTCAAAAAATAGAATCAGACGGCACTCTGTAAATAATATGAAACAAAATTTGAAAAATCGAAGTTTTATTAATAAATACATTTTTGCGTACGAAATTTCTTTAAGATTTTGATAAACAAAAATTAACCCGTTTTCAAAAAAAAATGCATATTTTATTTCAAAAATCCAAAAAAAATATTTTTTCTCAAATTTGTATTACATTATGTATTTATTTAAGTCGAAAATCAAAAAACGGTTGCATGGCAAGTACCGATATATCATTTTTTGTTTTGGCCAAATTTCGCTCAAGTATTAAAGTCGTCTCTTAATTTGATTGTTGGTAACGCCCAATATGTTTTATCAAAATCCTAACTGACTTTTTCGATATACATACACATATGTATGTATAAGACTTTTTAAACCGGCTGTATGGCAGTTACCGTTAGTTTAGAAAGAAAAAAAAACTAAATTTCTCCTCTAGGGAAGACCCTTAAGTACTAGACGACTAGACCCACTCTTTTCATTTCAAGGTTGATGTTTTTTTATCTCCCAAATGTAAAACTTGCCCTTTGTTAAATACATACATACATAATTAATGGTGGAAAAGACCAACACCTACCCAAATTTAACTATTCTGTTAGAGAGGAAGACACCTGGAATCTTGCTTTCTTTCAAGAAGCAAATGGTGACTATGTTCTCCGAAAAAGTTTCCTAGAAACTCTGGATATTGAAATATATATAAATAAATAAATTTGGTGGTGCAACAGCTCGGAGTGAACCAGAACCTAGTGACTTACAACTCAACCATTCCTGTGTGCGTACCAGGAACGGAGGGGATCTACAATTTTCTGCCGATTCCGAACGGCTAATGAGTAGCACTTTCCATGACAAGAGATACCCTTGGAAAATTTGTCAGTCAGTACCTGAAAAAACTTTCTTGCAGCGGCTGAGAATCGAATTCGAGATTTTTCGCATGACAGTCCAACGCACTAACCATTATGCCAAGGGGTACTACCTGGATATTAAAAGCGAAAGTAAATTTCATTAAAACAAACATTAAGAACAAAAAATAAATTCTGATAAAAAATATGAAGTTTGCTCGGCATATTTGCACTCTTTTTTCGGGAGTTGAGGAAACTGCAAGTTGAAACAGTAAACTTTGAGTGCAGAAAAGTGTGTTAAACTTCAAAGAGCTTCTGTTTGAAAATTTTTGATAGAAATTAGTTCAGCAAATAATGAAAAAGTTAAAAATGAATAAAACCCTCGTATGTCAAGTACCAATACCAATTCTTATTTTTTTCCAATGTGCAGTAGATATCTACACTAACAAGAGTTTTTAAGGAAAATTACTTTTTATCAACGAATATTTGGAAGGTACCGTTATTTTAAGAGCTAAAATATGTGCAATCTTTAAACTTTATGTCAAACTGGTTTGTTGCAAAAAAAAAAGTTTGTTATCATCGCACGGTAGCGCTCACCATTCACAGTAACGTTGCGATTCGCATTATCTTTGAAGAAATACGGCCCAATGATTCCGCCAGCCCATAATCCGCACCAAACAGTGACTTTTTCTGGATGCATTGGTCTTCACTGCGAATACGGAAGTTTTTCTTGTTGACGTATTCATTCAACCAGAAATGAGCTTCGTCGCTGAACACAATTTTTCGATAAAAAAATGGATCTTCGGCCAACTTTTCAAGGGCCCATTCATCAAAAATTCGGCTTTGTAGAAGGTCGTTTGGCTTCAATTCTTGCACCAGCTGTATTTTGAAAGGTTTCACACCTAAGTGGAGTAACAATTGCTGCGAACGTCGCCGAATCGATAACTCACGGTCATCACTAACACTGGCCGATACAGCTGCGATATTTTCCTCAGTTCGCACTCTACGTAAGCGTGTTGGTCGTTTAATGCCCAAAAATGTAAATTTGGTGCGAAATTTAGTCACAATAGCACGAATAGCCGCCTCAGTAGGCTGAAACTGACCATTAAATGGAAGAAGTGCGCTATGAACTTTCTTAACGGAGCACGCATTTTGATAATAAAATTCAATAATTTGCAAGCGTTGTTCGTTTGTAAGACCATTCATGGTTAAATTATAGACCAAACTGAAGATGTTTGACAGTGACACAAAACACAAAAATCACCTATTATAGGTATATAAAATGTTTTTTAAATTCCGAAGTACTTTTTACATAAGAGCAAGTGCGATCCAGTCATACATTTTATTTCAATATTCCCCCTGACACCGTTTTACTTCTTTTTTTTCAAGACCAAAAATAAAGGTACCTAAGTGACGTGTCATAATTTCTTCCGAAATCGAATACAATTTTTTTCTCAAAAACAGTTTCATTTCTTTCAGTAAAGCTTTCGAAGCTTTTAAAAATTGAAATTATTGTGTAGCTAGGTACCAGAATTTTAATTTCTAGCTTTTTTAAATTGCCACCCCGCGATTTTTGTATACTATTAGAAAGATTTTAATAAAAATTTGTTCTTTTATTTAAAAGTAACAGTATCTACCATACAAATGTTGAAAAAAGGTTTTGATAAAACTTTTTTTCTATTGTTAAATTTGTATTCAATTGAAATAAGTTTTTCATGGTATTTAAAGTTTGTCTCTAGGTAATAACATCTACAAATGTTTTGTATTTTTTTAATTATTATTATTATTGTATAGGAAAGCACAAAGGACCAACTTAATTAAGCACAAATTGAATATAAAAAACCTCGAAATCCAAAATTTCTTTTCAAACCTTATTTGATTTACAAATATTGATGCTACGCTACCCAGCCACTAAAATTAAATGACGAAAATAACATTACAAAATGAGTATCTGATGAATACAAAATCATTAAAGTGAGTCATTCTCAAACAATAATTATTATTTTATTATCATTTATTATTATTTATTAACAATAAATTATAAATTAAATGTTAAAAAAAGAGAACTAGCTACAAGAGATTTCCACTCGAAAACAATTCCATTTGATAAATTAAATAAAATAAAATTTGGTGGTGCAACAGCTCGGAGTGAACCAGGACCTAGCAACTTACAACTCTCAACCATTAGTGTGTGCGTGTTACCAGGGAAATTAAAAAACTAAAATTAAATTATTATAAAACTATATTGCAAGTGTGAATAAAGTTATAATATTTTCGGGGCTTATGATACTTAAAACTGAATCAACCGATTGGTTAATTTTTGGAATGTTGGTGAAGTTTTTGGATTGTGCATGTTGACTCGCCGATTAGTCCACAGAGGTGGATTTTCTTTTTTGAAAAGGTATTGATATGTGAGACCGCTATGTCTCCCAAGCGAAGCCGAATGAAATTGTAAATTAATTTTTTTTGTGATACGGGTTGACTACTGCATTTATCACAGATAGGCTTCGAGCTGATATACCGATTTAAATTTCATATGGAATACTTCTTCGGAAGTTTCAAAGATGACTATTGATTCTGCGGTACAGAATTTATGCATTTTCACATAAAATCCCATTTCTGAGTACCGTCCCATTTTAATCAGTTACGGCGTATGAAGAGTTGTAGACTGATTTTGAACCATCTGAACTAACACCACTCCAGAATGTGACTTTTAGATTTTTCATGTTGTTAAATGTAAATTTTAAGGCCACTCTCTGTGGTTATGTTATCTTTTCGGTACGCATGTGATACAAATGTATACAGATTTGCTCAAGATTTTCAGTAATTGTTGACTAGAGTCCCAATTGGTTTTAACGCTCAGGAAAACATTTAATTTTCTGTAAAATTTAAAATTTCTTATTTCGATATGCATTTAGATATACATATGTATGAATAAAGCTCAAGAAAAAAAATTAATTTTCTTGTAAAATTTAAAAATTTCTTTTTAATTTCGATATGCATACTCATATCATTCCGATCGGAACAATATTCGAATATGTACGAATTTTGTATCATTGTAGACTCTATGATGGATAAATAGGACAGTTTTACAAAAAAAATTTATGTTTGTGCGTCGAAAATTGAAATTTTTTGCAATGCATGACGATGAACTGTCAAAATATAAGCGTCGGGTCTGGTTTCTTGCGTTGTATGATTCTTTTCTTTTCGATTTCTACGACAAAAAATTAAAAGTGAAAAAATTCCTGAAAAGAAGTAGAAGCAAAATACATGTTTAAACAAAAAAAGAAGAGTAAGTAAACAATTGTTTTACGATTCGGTTGCCATGGACAGAATAAATTCTCCGATCGGAACTTTTCTCCGATTGTAATATTTCACGAACGGACTAGATTATCTTAAAAAGGTTTCTTACTATAAAAAATCTGCATATCATTGTAGGTATGGACTACATTTAAAAAAAAATTGTATTATTACCGGTGCCTGAAATGTAATCGTTGTATGTATTTTTATTTTCGAATTTCTCGTTAAAGTCTGATTTCTATTAAAATTGTTATCTAAAACTTCCTCGAAAGTTTAAATAAAACTGATAGTTAAAAAAACTGAGTGTTGAAAGTGATTTAAAGCAAGCTCATAATCATCAGAGTAATAACATCTGATTGGAATTGAACGGCAAGTGTGACAAGATTGTATTTACCTATTGGCAATAAAAATACAAATTATGGGGTTGTACTTACATACTTGTGGACAATAACAAAAATCGCAAAAAATACTCAAGAAGCCTCCATCAAATGCGGATCATAGAGCAGCAAGACAATTAATTTTTCGCTGAAAATCTCATTTTTTGTCCCGATGAATTGAAAAAAGTTGATTGACTTTAGTCATACTGGCATTATCACCTCTTCTTTCGTTTTGTTATGCCAGTATAACTGATATCCATCTGAGCTATTTAAATTGTTTTACTTTCACTAAAGAGCACTTGTTTCCATTCGTCGGGTCACCCAATGTGACGTTCAGCGAAATTCTGTGTTGCTGCTTTATGATCTGTATTTAAGGCTGGCTTCTTAAGTATTTTTTTGTATACAATGCTAGAGTTAGCTTTTAAGATTTGTCTACCGCGTCTAATTGAAACAGACAAGTCATGTTTTGGGATACATGGGATATCAGTTACACCAGGCTTTTTATTATACGCAGGGTCAGCAATTTCACCATACTTTCAACATAATCTGAAGAAATTTTGAATTATTGAAGTGCAAAAAGAGGGGATCCAAAGATCTGGGCTGCGTTAGACAGTCAAAATCATAAACGTTTACTTCCATTTGATCCGACAGATGTTTGTCTATCCAAAAAAGAAATGTGCTACAAATTCTGTAGTAAGTGCAATGTATTAATAAGTTTTAAAAATGAGCTTAAGGTCTCTGCTCACGACTGCGCGAACCTCAGTGTGCCATCTGAGTATTCCGGGCACCTGCTATGGATAATATTATGTAATTTCTTTCGTTTTATATACACCCAATTTTCTGAAATGACGTTTTTATTTTTACCGCTTTGACTTTCGATAGCTTTTTGCGAATTGGTGTATCAGTAGGCGAATGCTATTTTGTTGTTTACATTAAAAAAAAAGTGTGTGCACTGTCGTACGCGCGCTATAAGTAAAACTTCTTTTCTCTCAACCAAGACTTCCTCTGTAAGACTCTAACCTATAAATGAACAAACATTTTGTACAAGCCAACATAACAACTAATTGTTGATTAAGATTATAATGAATTTACAAAATAAAGTTGAGCTTTGCTTAGCCAATAGAATTGTGTTGGCACATGTTCTGTAATCAGCCGATTAATTTTCGAATCGTTAAAAAATGGAACAATTCATTCCTCACTTATCGTCTCTTGAAGAAACTGAGTTTTGTGACATAGATGTAAAGTATTGTTTGGATGTGTTCCCCTTTTGACGATACGGAAATCTACTTTTCGTTGGTTTTTGACATTACCTTTCAGTGCTTTTCGGAAAATAAACAAAATTTAATCAAGAAGTAATTTTATTCTTGCAAATTGAAAGATGTTAAAATCAATTCCTATGATTACTAAGCTGGGTGCACAGTCAAAATCGTGAAAGGAAACTGACACGTCTAAGATATCAAAATTTCAATACTATACTCTGTCCAACAAAAATTGTCAGTACAGGCCTTATGGGAGAGCTTTTTCTAAAGCAGTGGCGCCTGATGCACCCTCACTACAATGCGTTTGGAAAAATGCCACTAAAAAAAGAGCAAGCCACTGACTTTTCTTAAGGAATTGTTGTTGTTACTCTTTGCAAAAAGTTGTACACCCCAACACAAGTGTCACTCAATACGATCGTGCGCTCTTTATCTACATCAAAACAGAGTTACCATTATCATTCTCAATTGCAAGCAAGGAGCTTTTTCAGTGATTTTTATTAAGGAGCTTTTGGGAATTGAAGCTTTTGAGAACACATTTTAAGAAGATGAGTATGTTGAGTGCTGTCGTATTGCTTTTCAACTTAAAAAAAACGCGCCTATTATCTTACCGCTTGGCATTGTGGGAAAAGGTAAATTGAATATTGTTTTCAGTCGTAGCCCTACGCGTTTCTTACTCTCATTTGCGGCGATTTATAATGTAAACTACGGAATCCCTGTGAGAGCTTTAAAAGGCGACACACTTATGCATGGCAATGCAACCAGAAAGAGAGACAAACGTCCTATCTTCCCTGTACTGACAATTTTTGTTGGACAGAATATAGCCTTTTTTTAGTGTATTTTTATCTCCGCTTAAATTTGTCAGATGTCGACATTAAAATCCAAATGAAAACGATAGACAAAAGTTTTTATAATTATGCCCGATTCATAATGCGACGAGAACACGAGACAAGAGCGAGACTGTCACCTTTTTATTGTTATAAAATCGTGCCACAATTCTTAAGGCCTGGCGCGTAAATTCAATTTATATTTTCTTAACTGTTTGGTTGGCAAAATGAAACATATTGTAAATATATGATAAAATGAAAAATTAGCCCAAATGTTTCATTTTAGCAACCAAACAGATGTGAAACTAAAAACGGAATGTGGGCTGGCTGACTGTCCTTACTTTATTTAAGAAGAAGGGAAACATAAAATATAAAAACAACAAAAATTGTGTTTATAGTTTCTGTTTTTGTTTTTGTGGACTCTATTGATTAAAAATCAAATTGAAAGTTTTTGCGACCTTTAGTCCAAATGCGTTTCGCATTATTTTTTATTTTCGTTGATAACCATCGACTAATATATCGCGTCTTAGAAGGGTACGACAGCATCTAACTGATGAGCCCAACTGTCGTACCTGGGCGAAACGCATTTGGACTAAAGGTCGCAAAAACTTTCAATTTGATTCTTACTTTATTTATTTATGTATTTCACTTCACGTTTAAAACTGATTTTACAACAACGACGTTGTTTCATCACGCTCACATCTCGTATTTCTTATCTCATTCATTGTGTTGGAGCGAAAGAATTCTTTTAATTGTAGGCAAAAATTCTTCGGATATGGAAATGCTAGTTTATGGGTCTTGTGAATAAAAAAAAGTTAAAGCTTTTTTTGGAGGAATCTAAAGCCAACTAGTCATAGCTTTCACTAGCAGCTAAAGCTAGATAGTTCTAGCTTTAGCTTAAGCTTTGTTTCATGTGAATAAAAAAATGATAACGCAAAATAGCTTATGCTAGAAAATTCTAGCTTAAGCTTCGTAATTTAAGGTGTTCGTTTTTTATTCACATGTTTTGCCTAGTTAGCTTTAGCTACCTAGTACTTGTATGACCGAAAGGAAGGTTGTTTGCCACAATTTGTTATCCGTTTCATTAGGCAAGTATTGGTTTCGGGTAAAAAATGTTTTTATCATATCGTCCGTCAGTCTCTGCGTCTATACGTTCAATGTCTTATTTTTGAGCTATTCCTTTATATTTAATTAACAGGTCGTGCAAGTTTTTAGTACCTGCTTCATAAAATACTAAAAATAAGACCTATTCAAAGCTCTAGACAGGTCGAAAAAATTCTGAAATTTGTGTAGCTTTAACTATTGTTGTGTTTTTTTCATTAAAAGAAGATTCTCTTTCGGCGATAAAAGGTGTTTTTAAAATGTTTTAAATAACCTCGAACAAAGTTCGAACAATAATTATAAAAAACATGTCGCTGTCTTCGACGGACGTGTCGTTTTGACATGTCACTGATAACTGCATAGACATTTTTTTACCGCCAACGCCGGAAAAGAAGTTTTACTTCAAAAAGTGTTTGATTATTATTTTAATATATAATAAAGCCGGATTCTGTGCCAATATTTCCCTTGGCTTACTCCTTTCACAGTCCAAATTATATTGAACTCCAGTCGTACAGATTCCCCTTTTTATACTTATTCTATATGACTTTTTCTATAAATATTATTCAACGATCTCTTGATAATATTTATAGTGATCAATGAAGTTATAAAGTACAAAGTACTTTCAACTATAACACGGCCATCCTGCAACTTTCATCGTTCTCGATGAAACCTTGCATTTGTTTACGATATTATACCTTTAAATTAGAATACTTTTAAAATATCTTATATTTTCATAATTATGTAAGACGTTTCGATCATAAAATTATCTCATGAGGCAATCAGCTTATCTACGTTCCTTGAAAAACAATTTCATATCCAATAATCAAAAGCTCAGAGGTTTAGCCCTCAAGCATAAACTTGTCTTTTACCTTTAACAACAACAAAAGTAGCTCAGAGGCAATCAGCTTGTCTACTTTCCTTGAAAGATAATTTCATATCCAATAATCAAAAGCTCAGAGGTTTAGCCCTCAAGCATAAACTTGTCTTTTACCTTTAACAACAACAAAAGTAGCTCAGAGGCAATCAGCTTGTCTACGTTCCTTAAAAAAACAATTTCATATCCAATAATCAAAAGTTCAGAGGTTTAACCATCAAGCATAAACTTGTCTTTTACCATTTTGTTTAAATCAACACCAATACAATAAAAGTAAACAAAATACAATTCAAATACTTGAAAATTTAATAAATTCAAATGGAACATAAAACTTACATCTTCTTTTCTTTGGAAAATGGTCTTATAGTTTCTCTGGCTGCAATAATAACATTCTTAGAGTTAATTTTCTTCAACTTATACCTGTCATTTGGCAACAAGCCTATAACTTCATAAGGCCCTCTAAAATGAACGTCAAGTTTAGATTTACGTATTTGATTGTTTTTGTACAAAACGGTTGATCCTATTTCCAATTTTGTTGGGGTACATTTACCCTTGTCAAATCTTGTCTTCATTCTCCCAGCGTTTTCACGAATTCGTTTATCTGCCAGTTCACGTAAAGCATCAAAATTTTCGTATTCCGGTTCAATGTTTAGGCTTGTTATCAAAGCACTCATTTCAGGAGTTCTTCCATTGATTCCAGTTAATATTTTTAAAGGCGAAAGTCCAGTAGTTTTGTTGATCGTTGTATTTAGGGATAATTGAACTCGACTGACATAGCTTGTCCATTCCATGTTAACTTCCAAATTAGTTCTTAAAAGATTGGCCACTGTGTCAACATATCTTTCGACTTGGCCGTTTGCTCTACTTATTCCAGGTGCAATTGTGTGATGCTCAATTCCATAGGATTTACAAAGGTTTTGAAAATGTTCGCTCGTAAAATTCGTTCCTTTGTCAGTTATAATTTTGGCTGGGACTCCAAACAACATGACAAAATTGGTTAAATGTTGAATAGTCTCTTTTGCTTGCAGAGTCTTGCACGGAAACAGAATTACGAATTTTGTAAACGCATCAACAAGAATCAAAATGTACCGGCTATCTTCCTTGTCTTTTCCATGAAAGGGACCCATACAATCGATATGTATTGTGTGGAAAGGTATCGCTTTTTTTTCAGTTGGATGTAGCTCACACTGCTTTTTACCAGAAGGTCGTTTTGCTACCAAACAAATTAAACAGGATTCTACAAATTTTCTTATATTTCTTGACATTCTAGGCATCCAGAAGTGTTCTTTCATCTTGGCTAAAGTTTTTTTCCCATCCAATATGACAATTATCTTCATGATAGCGTCTCATTAGCGATAAACGGCAATTCTGTGGAACAAATAATTTATTATTATCACCTTGAATTTTTCGGTACAATAATCCATTTTTGATGACGTATTGTGAAGTTGTATCCAGATCTCCCCCCTTAATTTTTTCGATTATTTCATTGCAATCAGAGTCAGAATTTTGTTCTATTTTCGACAAACTGTTAAGTTGGTAACAAGTCTTTTGTGATGGATTGCGACTTAAATAATCGGCATGTTGCATAGTCTTTCCCTTTCGATACACAATGTTGAAATCGAAATCTTGTAAATAAATCCACCATCTTGCAACTCGGGATAAGAGATCTTTCTTTTCTTTTGTTGCTTTCAATGCATTGCAATCTGTAATTATAGTGAAGCTTATTCCCAGCAAGTAATTTCGTAAGTTTTTCACTGCATTTACTACAGCAAGCGTTTCCAATTCATAACTGTGATATTTTGATTCATAAGGTTTCGTGCTTTGGCTATAGTAAGCTACCACATGCAGTTGTCCATTTATTTTTTGAAACAGTATAGCACCATAACCCAAAGCACTAGCGTCAGTGTGTAGTTCAGTAGGCTTGTATGGATCGAAAAACACTAATACGGGTCTATTAGTTAATTGCTTGATTATGTATTGCCGGGCTTCTTCACACTCATTTGTCCAATTGAATTTAACTTCATTTTTTGTTAAAGAGGATATGCACCTAGTTTTAGCTGCAAACTCAGGAACAAACTTACGAAAATAGCTAGATAATCCCATAAATTGTCGGACTTGTTTAACACTTGTTGGTATAGTTGACTTAACAAGAGCCTGTATTTTCGCCTTTCCTGGCCTTATTCCTTCAGCAGAAACCTCTCGTCCAAGATACTCGATTTCAGTCTTCATAAACATGCACTTTTTAATGTTTAACGAAAATCCACTTTCAGTCAATGCTTTTAATACTAAATCCAGGTTTTGAATTCCTTCTTCAATAGATTTCGATGGTATTAGTACATCGTCCATGTAAACTAAAGCTGTTTTGTCCTTCAAGGTCCCCAACGCTTTATTGATAGCTCGCTGAAAAACCGCTGGAGCATTGGCGAGTCCAAATGGTATTCTTAAGTACTCATAATGACCATCTGGAGTAACAAAAGCTTTTTTTTCAATTGAACTCTCTTCAATAGGTATCTGGTGAAATCCTGATGCCATATCCAAAGATGTAAAGTATTTGTTGCCGGAGAGTCGATCCAATTGGTCTTCTATCCTTGGTAAAGGATACCGATCTTTAATAGTTGCACGATTTAATGCTCGATAGTCCACACATAAACGATGTTGTCCATTCTTTTTCTTCACCAATACAATTGGACTGGCAAATGGTGAACTACTGTCGCGAACTATATTTTGATGTTTTAGATCTGTTATTAGTTGGTTGACTATTATTCGCTCTGAAAAAGCCATACGGTAAGGCCTATAGTTTACAACCACTTCCTTACTGAGAAGAATATTTAATGAACCAGTTTTCACCTTTGTAACTGGGAATCCTGTTACGATGGACGCAGAGTATTTTTTTAACAAATTTTCAACTTCAAGGTTTTGGTCAAGAGGCGTTTCATAGGTCTTCTTTGTTAACATATTTGATGTAATCTGATGGTCTCTTCGCTGCAGCGTCGATCCATGCTTATCAACTCTGATTTCTAGAGATGAATCACTTAAGACATCTCGTCCAATTATAATTTCATTCTTGAGATAAATTTTGTCAATTATATGGAACGTTATTTCAGTGTTAAGTTTTTCAAATTCAACCAGTAGATTTACTTTTTCCGTCAAAAGGATCGGATGCTTGGAAATACCTTGGATACTTAAAAAATGTGAAATCCTCTTCAGTGGCATTTGATTTGCAATGTCAGCTCTTAATAACGAGCAATCAGAACCAGTATCTAATAAGCAGTGATATAGTCTTCCATCTATGAACACTTCTGTGGTATTATCAGATACTGAAACATCGTTGCACAGATTGACTTTTCTTATTTCAGCATTCTGTTTAGCCCAGCAAGTTTTTTCCTCATGTCCAGTCTTATCGCAATACGAGCATATCTTAGTGGTCTGAATTCTTTCACGATTGAAACGATTTTTTGAAATAATTCGTGGACAATTTACTTTAAGATGACCCACTTTTCCGCACTCGAAACACTTTTTTTGTATTTCTAAGCAAGGACGCTTGTTTGGAAATCCAAAGTTATCTTCTTCACTTCTTCTTTTTGTTTCATAACTTGATTTAGATACTTCCTGTTGTCCTCTTGGTGACTCACTTATAGACGATAAATGGTCTATTAAACATTGGATCGAAGTTGGCATAACAAACATAAGTGAATTTTTCAGTCCAATATTTGTAATGGAGCCAATCACTATCCTAACAATTTTATCTTCTGGAACGTCAAAAGGTAAACGGTTTATTTTTGATACCTTATCCATTACAAAATCAGAATAAGACTCAAATTCATTGCTTTCCGTGTTTGCAACTTTTCTGAGTTGAGCAACAATATCTGTTCCACTTGAAAAAGCGTGGATTATTGATGATCTTAAATCACACCAAGAATAGTGCTGATAACCGTATTTGTCGTACCAAGCTTTTAATCGACCCATCAAAGAAGAACGTACACGAGGTACGACATCAAAATCTTTTAATACATCTCTTGTAATTCGCGCTTCAATGTCAGAGCACCATTTGACTATGTCTACTCTCGAATGATCGGGATCAAAAACTGGAAATCCAACGATGTCATCTTCTTTTCGTTAAGCAATCTTAAAAAACCTTGACAATGCATCAGCTGTAATGAGCATTGTGTTATTTTCTTTTTCTTGGTTTGAATCCTCAGTGTTAGCTTCTTCTTCGTTTTCTAAATTATTTAAGTTTTCTTCCATATCTAATTATTATTTATTTTTATTTATTTTTTTTTTTTTTTTTTTTTAGTTTTTAGGGTTATCCCACTTCTGATAATAAAGCCGGATTCTGTGCCAATATTTCCCTTGGCTTACTCCTTTCACAGTCCAAATTATATTGAACTCCAGTCGTACAGATTCCCCTTTTTATACTTATTCTATATGACTTTTTCTATAAATATTATTCAACGATCTCTTGATAATATTTATAGTGATCAATGAAGTTATAAAGTACAAAGTACTTTCAACTATAACATATATTTTGTTTTTTTTTTTTGTCTGTGTTAATTTTGTTTATTTCAAACATCCAACTTAAAGTGTTGTATGCTGCAGCTGGAAAAGGCAATTTATTAAGTTGGTTATGGTCGAGTCCATTTCAGAAACCCTATCCAAGCTTGAGAAATATCTGCTTTGAATACGGCCCAAGAAAATTTTCCGAAGAGGATCTCTTTCGACTCATTTAGCACCAGTGGAACAAGAATTTGTTGTTCTTTTGCTGAAAGAAACTTTGTATATAATATTTATAATTAATTTTAACTAAAAAACACTAACCCTGTTATGGTAATACCCGTTAGCATGATGGTGCGTTGGACTGTCATACAGAGTATCTTGAGTTCGATTCTCAGCCTCTGCAAAAAAGTTTTTTTCAGAGAGATACTAGCTCTTGCGGGGAATTGACAAATCCATCAAGAGTATCTCGTCATGAAAAGTGCTGCTCACTAGCTGTCCAAAATCGGCAGAAAATTGTAGGTAACACACAGAAATGATTGAGAGTTTTAAGTCACTAAGTTGAGCCGGCCCATGGGCTCTTTTATTTTATTATTGTTTACTTATACTGGTGTACTTACGTTTGTGTACGGATATTATTTTAAAATCTTTTAAAGTTTAATAATATAATATTCTTTAGTTTACTTTACACTTTTTTAACACAATTCCGCTTCAAGAGTTTACTTTTTGTTGTATTACAACAATATACCATTACCCTGTTAAAAACATAATCATAATTTTTTTCAATATTTCAGTAGATTCTCCTTATATAGATTGATTTACTACAACTTAAAACCAAACGTACCAAAGAAAAAGTATTGATGTAATACAATTTCGTCCCTGGTTTACTATTACTATTAAGATTTCCTGAAAATTTCATCAAATTCGGTCACGATGTTTTGGAGTTCATAGGAAACATGTACACATACACATATCGATATTCATATACAAATATTTATTTTTTGTATGAAGAAAACTTGAAGGACTTGGAAAAAAACTTTTGTTTGATAAATATCCCTCAATTCAACAGAGCCTAAGAGCAAGCAGTGGAATGCTGATTACAATACAAAATATATTGCACAACTGAGTCAAACGAACCTGCTCTTATGGTTTAGAAACCATAAGATCATAAAAAAAAGTGTTCTATATAAAAGAATGAATTTTATAAACATAAATTATAAACTTTTAGAAGGTTAATTTCATCTTTAGTAGTTAAAATTAAAAAAAGAATGACATGTGATTTTGTACACAAATATGAACTTATGCAAGCACACAAATTTTAAATCGCTGGAGTTATTTAGAAAAAAATTTAGATCGTCGGCATTCGCTGGTGTAAATAATGAATAGAATCCGCGAGTTGAACGCTTCCTGCTGGAGACCATTCTTAATATCGAACATTGCGGTAGAAGTTACATTGCCACTTTTGACAACAAACTTTCTATCATTGAGCATGTCATAAAGCATATATAATAGGCCGAGTCTGGTCGTTTAGATAGAGATCCTCTAACCCTACAGTGTCGAAAGCCTTCTCCAAATCAACCAGACAAGCACCAGTACACTGCCTTTTAGTTTTGTGATATCAGAGACTAGTTTAAGAGCGGCATGAATTGTATCATATCCTGCCTAAAAACTGAACTGAGTATCCGGTATGATATTGTTGTCCTCCGCCCATTTGGACAGAGCTGTATTAATAACCTTTTCGAATACCTTTCTGATACTCGGAAAAAGACTTATCGACCGGAGATTCGCCGGATTGGAGTTGTCCTTTCCCTTTTTCGGGAGAGGATGTACCATAACTGTCTTCCATCGTAGTGGATAATGTGCATTAATATTTTTTTTTTTTTTTTTACTTGCGACTTATAGGTACTATAAGGCAAGTTATGCATTCGTAGAAAAAATCGAATTCGAGATTTTGATCAAAGTTGACATTACGATGATAGCGAAGACTAAAAAAGTGGGTCTCGCAATTCTGTCTGTCTGTTTGTCGGTTCGATTACAGCCTAAACGGCTCGGCCAATTTTCTTCAAACTTGGTAGATATCATTTTTAAGTTTTTCCTCCCACAAGTTTTTTTTCTTTTTTTTTTAAGACTAAAAATGACGTTACCTGCCATACGAATTTTTTTCGAAATTTTTTAAATATTTTTTTTTTTCAAAAACTGTTCGATAGATTAAAAAAAAAGATACAAAAAAATTTTATTTAGTTAAAGCTAGGTAATGATTGAAAAAATTTGTCCGAAAAATGGTTATTGAGGGTACCCCCTCTGGAACCATTTTTTTTTGTTTTTGATTTTCTCAAAAACGGTACCACAGATTTTGATCATTTTTTTTCGCGAAGGCTCTTCAAAAATTTAAATAAAGGTACCCAACATACAAATGTTAAAAAATTTAAAAAAATGGTTTTCAAAAATCGTATTTTTCTCGAAAACGGCACCTAGAATTTTGAATTTTTTTTCTTTCAATTAATTTTTTTGATCTTTAATTTATTAAAAAAAAAAAATGAAATTAAGATATTACAGCTTGTACCTACCATAGAACCATTTTTCCGAATTTTGAATTTCTCATTATCCACATAACGGTTCTTAATGAAATTTTTTATAGAGAAGCTTCTAAAAAGTCTAAAACACATTGCATTTCAAAATTTTAAAATACAATTTTTTTGAATTTTTGAACAAAAATCTATTTTTTTTTTTGAAAATTCGATATCTCAGAAACGGCTCAATATTTTTTTTTTAATTTAATTTTTATTCGAACAATAATAAAAACTTTAAATTGGCGTACCAAAATTTTTTCTTAAAAGTTTTTTAAAAATATTGTATATAAAAGCTTTTTTTTAAGAAACCACTACAACAACTTATAATTTTTGTTCTTGCATAGATTCAAAAACATTCGTTCTTAAAATTCCTAGTCTATTACATAGGAGCAAGTTCGTGCGACCCAGTCGTGCATTTTATTTATAATTAGCACACACTTAAAGGTTTTCTGTATACCCTTAATATGTCAGAAACACAGTGTGAGCATTAGGAAAAAAGGGAGGGGTTAGAAAGGAGGTGTCGGTGTACATTGGTTTTGAATTCTTGAACACTGCAATGACTGGGAAAGACAGCGTGGTAAGGAATTCCACATTCGCGTAGTACGGCTGAAGAACGAATCTCTGTACTTCACAGTACGGCCGAAGTTGGGTTCAAGGGTAAACTGATGGGCATTCCTAGAAGTGCGAGTATTATGGTTGAATTGTTTAAGGAGAGGAATGCAGCTGGCTATTTCACTATATTTCACTAGACTCTAGAGTAGCCGTCGGCAACCTTTTCAATTAGTCGGGCACAATTTTGAAATCCCAAAGTTCAGCGGGCACCACCCAATGAAAAATCAATTTTTTAATACGGCAATAATATCAATTCAAATAAAATTTATTTCATTTAGTTTTTGAATTCAATGTAAGATTTGACATTGCAAGTTGTTGTCAGCTAATTCATTATAATTTGGCACATAATTCGAATTGGCAGTTCTTAGGCATTGGTCCAAATGAGCATCTATAAGGGTCGTTCGGTACTTCGGTTTTATGAACTTCATATTTGATAACACACATTCGTAAAAATATGTGGATGCACAATTTCTTAATATTGGATAGTTACATTTGCTAACCAAACTTCAGAATTTTTCATCGTGATGATATGACTTTAATTCGATTTCATTTGTCATTTATAATTTATACAATTTATTTATAATTTATATATTTATAATATTTATAACTTCCAATTCTATGTTCTCTTTATTTGAAATATCGAAATAGCTTGCAATTTTAATAGCATTATCGTCATCCAGTTGGGTAAAAGAGTTAATGAAGAATATTACAATTTTTTCTAAATTATTGAAATCTTCACATGGGTTATTAAATCATTTAAAATGTCATTTTGCATAAATTATATAGTATTAAAAAATTTGTCTTTTGGAATGATAATACGAGTACATATGAAATGTGTTTTAATGCGGGCATCTCAAGATTATCTCGCGGGCATCTTAGTGCCCGCGGGCACTTCGTTGCCGACTCCTGCGTCTAGAGCATAGTCCGTTAAAATATCGGTAAAAAAGGATGAGGAAAGAAACATTGCGACGATGTTGGAGTGACGTAAATGAGTCAATGATGTTATTTTCACCAATCATTTTAAATGCTCTTTTTTGAATATTGTCCAAGAGACTTAAGTAAGTAACTGGAGCACCAGCCCATAGATGGGAGTTATACTCAAGTTTTGGACGTACATATATAGGTTTTATAGATTGTAGCCAGATCAAAAGGAGAGAAAATTTTCTTGCACCGTCTCAGGAAACCCAAACATGGCAACATCGCGTATGTTATCGTTCTACAAGAGGTGGTTCGTGATGCGCATACCGAGAATATCGAGATGTTCAGTTTCATTGATGCAAGTGCCACTCATAGTTAGTAGCAAGGGGGGTATATCTCGCTTTAACGATATAAGACAGCATTGGGTTTTCGAATTATTAAATTCGACGCGGTTTCTTATTCCCCATTGTACAATGCTGTTTAGGTCGTAATTTAATGAGCTTGTCATATTTTGTCGTTGCAGTTCCACATCCGAAGAGGAGGGATGTGAGTCTGAAAACGAATATGAAAAGCTAAGAGTACTATCGTCAGCAAAACAATAAATTGGATTAGAAGTTGTAGACAGGAGATCTCTTCCTCATAAAAATGATTTGTTCCACTCTTCGGTGAGATATACCATCAGATCACCAGTGGACCTATTGCTACGAAAGCCATACTGCCGGTCACTAAGAAGCTTTCGTTCCTAAAGATATTTCTTAAGCTGATAATTAATCAGCGTTTCCATGACCTTGGAAAGAAGGGACGTTAGTGCGATCGGTCGATAATTTGAGGGAGAAGAGTCGCCTTTTTTCGGAATTGGCTCAACGAATGCAGTTTCCCAACTACTCGGAACGAGCCCAGAAGAATAGGACAGATGGAAAAGCTTACGCAGGGGTTTTGCTAGCGTGGAAGAAGACCCATTCAGAATAATAGCGGGGATACCGTCCGGACCAGCGGATTTATGTATGTTCAGATCTTTTAGGACTCTCGCCACGGTACGAGTACGAAAAAAGATTTGTCCGATACAATCATTAACGCGCTCATGGACTGGGGGAGACGTGACCCTATCCGGCAAGGTGGAATTTGCGACGAACTGCCTTGCAAACAAGTTAGCTTTTTTAATAGAGCTAACGAAAGGAGTGTCATGGACAACAAGCGTAGGAACCGAGGAAAGGGAAGAATTCATCATATTTTTTACAAATGACCAAAAATTCTTACTGCCTTTGGGACATAGTATTTTTTGTCTTGATTTTTGATCATGTAAAAATTTGGTCCCTCGAATATGGGCGTTGCAGGCCGTCTGGCTTGTTTGAACTTTTTCCGGTTTTCCTCAGTTGGGTTGGCTCTAAAACACCGGAGGCTTACCTCTTTTTCCTTGATAACCTTTTTACAGCTCAAATCAAACCATGATTTATCCTTGGGTCTGATATTTTTAACCCTATTCGGGATAAAATGTTTCATTCCCAAAAGAATTATTTTAGTTATCAAATCTGCGTTTTCACATATATGTTGACTTATTTTTCTTTAATGAGTCGAAGAGGAGCTGGAGCTCCCCCTTCGAAACTTTCAGGGAACTGGGCCCGTTTCGCTCGGCGATGATGCCGTTTGCCAAATGATCATCATTGAACCCGGCGTCATTTCATCTCAAAGGAAGAAATGGCGAAGCCTCTGTTTTCCAGGTCGTGATTTTGGCTAGCATTCACCTTTTACGCTTTCTGAAAAGCAGCCCCCACCGTTTTCTTTCTCTCTTCGACAATAAAGAGATCGTCGTACTCCGGATCTATACCTGCTGTCAAAAGTATGTCTCTGTTTTCTGTGATCTTTGAAGCTTAAGACACGAAAGATCAGTTTGATCATTTCTCCTAAAGATCTTGTTAATTTGTGGGAACATACTTGAATCGCTAGAATTCTTTGTATTTCGGTATTGTTCTGTTCATTGTTTGCCTATCTCTGTGTTTTTTACTTGCGATATAGGTACTATAGGGCAAGTTCTGCATTTGGAAAAAAAATCGAACTCGAGACTTTGATCAAAGTTGACATTACGATGATAGCGAAGACGAAAAAAGTGGGTCTGACAATTCCGTCTGTCTGTCTGTATGTCTGTATGTCTGTATGTCTGTACCTCGAACTACAGCCTAAACTACCGGACGTATTTTCTTCAAACTCGGTAGTTAAGGGTCTTCGGTGATTCCCTAGAGGAAAAATTGAAATTTTTTTTTTAGCTCCAAAACTAAGGGTACCCCCCATACACCCGTAATGCAAAATCTTATTTATCTCGAAAACGGCTCTAACGATTTTGATAAAAAAAATTAGGTGTGATATTATGGACATAGACTATATTTTGGTGAAAAAAAAATTTGGGGGGAAATGTTATTAGGGGTACCTGTCATAGAACGGTTTTTTTGATTTTCGAATTTCTCACCAACGGCTCTAACGATTTTAACCAAAATTTGTATGCAGGAGCTGCTTTGCATTTTAAAAAATATAAACTAAAATTTTTTTCGAAAAAATAGTTTTTGGATTTTTAAAAAAATAATACATTTTTTTTTTTGAAAATTCAATATCTTGAAAACCGATACAAGATTAAATTTTTAAATTACGTTTTTAAATGTATTTAATTAAATACTAACAATTTGCATATCAATTTTTTTTATAAAAATTTTAAGGAAAATTTAGTACACAAAAAACATGTTTCAGTGTGTCTGTATGTCTGTACCTCTCACTACAGCCTAAACCCTTGGACCTATTTCTTTCAATCTCGGTAGTTAAGGGTCTTCGGTGATTCCCTAGAGGAAAAATTGAAATTTTTTTTTTAGCTCCAAAACTAAGGGTACCCCCCATACACCCGTAATGCAAAATCTTATTTATCTAGAAAACGGCTCTAACGATTTTGATAAAAAAAATTAAGTGTGATATTATAGACATGGACTATATTTTGATGAAAAAAAAATTTGGGGGGAAATGTTATTAGGGGTACCTGTCATAGAACGGTTTTTTTGATTTTCGAATTTCTCACCAACGGCTCTAACGATTTTAACCAAAATTTTTATGCAGGAGCTGCTTTGCATTTAAAAAAATATAAACTAAAATTTTTTTCGAAAAAATAGTTTTTGGATTTTTAAAAAAATAATACAATTTTTTTTTTGAAAATTCAATATCTTGAAAACCGATACACGATTAAATTTTTAAATTACGTTTTAAAATGTATTTTATTAAATACTAACAATTTGCATATCAAAGTACACAAAAAACATGTTTCAGTGTGTCTGTATGTCTGTACCTCTCACTACAGCCTAAACCCTTGGACCTATTTCTTTCAAACTCGGTAGTTAAGGGTCTTCGGTGATTCCCTAGAGGAGAAATTGAAATTTTTTTTTTAGCTCCAAAACTAAGGGTACCCCCCATACACCCGTAATGCAAAATCTTATTTATCTCGAAAACGGCTCTAACGATTTTGATAAAAAAAATTAAGTGTGATATTATGGACATGGACTACATTTTGGTCAAAAAAAATTTTGGGGCAAAATGTTATTAGGGGTACCTGCCATAGACCCGTTTTTTTGATTTTCGACTTTCTCATTAACGGCTCTAAGGATTTTATCCTAAAATTTTTAGCAGGAGTCCCCTTAAGTTTAAAATAATATTGTATATAAAAATATTCGAAAAAATATTTATTGGGTTTTTAAAAAAAAAAAAAAAAATTTTAAATCAATATCTTAAAAACCTATGAACAATTATTTTTTGAAATTATTTCCTAAAACCAATATTATTAAATACTTGAAATTCGCATCCCACATTTTTTTCTTGAAAAATTTTAGAGAAATTTCTTATATAAAAAATTTATTTAATAATAAAACGATTTTTTAAGGTTTATTTGCATAAATTCATACTTTTCCGGAAACCAGACGGCAATTTTATGCATTTGAACATCATTATCCCATTAAATCAATTTTTTATATTTATAAAATGTATCTTAAATTCCAAAGTACTTTTACATAAGAGCAAGTTCGTGCGATCCAGTCGTGCATTTTATTTTATTAAGGAATAATAATTTGGGAAATAATTCTTGGACATGTTCTAAGAAGAGGATCATTCTACAGTAAGGTTTTATCTTTAATGTGAAAATTTTGTACAGAGGACTTAAGAAAAGGCTTGCTTTGGTATACCCTTACACATGTTAACGCAAATGGCCCAATTAATGTTTTTGGCTTGATTTGTTAGAATAAACGTATCTTGTTTGAGTCTCCAAGTATCCAACAACTAAGTCTGTTGCACATTTCTTGCTTTTTAAAACAACAATACAAATTTATGAGCTGTGCAATAGAAGTTGCAATAGAGCGCGACAATGTACCATATACATTATTCTAACGGTAGACTCCCAAGTAACGGAGTATCTAGAAATATGTTGCAAAGGTTTTATAATCCTAAAATTCCCCTGATCCCCTCAACAAAAAAAATACCCTTCCAACCTAGATATGTTAAAGGTTGTTTTTGATAAGTTTCATAAGGATAAGATTTTGTATTATTTATATCCCTGTTTTACATTTACTATACAGGTAATTCATCAGACTGGATTTGGGTATCGGAAACCATCCGGATAGTCTCGGATCTCAACTAACTCCGACATTATCCGGATAGTTCTGATTTCAACTGTTTCATTCATATGTATCCGGGTATCCGAATAGTTTGAAAATTCGGATATTGTTTGAAGCACTATTTGCAATATAAATAAAATGCACTTCTGGGCCGCACGAGCTTGCTCTTATGTTAAAGACTAAGAATTTAAACTACAAATTCATAAAATTTACTTTTTAAACTCTTAGTAGTGAGAGATAAAAATAGAATGCTATGTTATAGCGGTTTCTTAAACAAATAAGCAAAAATTTTAAAACATCTTTAAGAAAATATTTTGGTACTACCAGCTTTACACCTTTATTATTGTGCGAATAAAAATTTAATTTCAAAAAATTATCAAAATCCAGGCGCCATTTTCCATAAAAATGCGATTTTTGAAAACCATTTTTTAACATATGTTTTCTTACACTTTGTAAATAATATTAAGAAACAAGAAAAAAGGAGGGGTACCATTAATAACCATTTATAAAAGAAATGTTCAACCATTACCAAATCTCGAGTTCGATTTTTTTTACAATGCATTACTTGCCTTATATAGTCCAGTCATTTTAGGCATTTTAAACCCCAATCTGCGGAAAAATTCCTAGTGAGCTGAATTTTTGTATACACCTTTATTACGACATTGTAATGAAGATGTGAAAAATCGACATTGATATCGTGCCGGCTAAAAAAGTTATAGGGGTCAAAAGGTCACAAAAATCAGTTTTTCGCAAATATCTCGCGATCTATAGCTCAGAGGTCAATAAAGGTCATTATAAAAATTGTTTGTCGTGAAATTGTCTACAAAAAATGTCTCTTGCATTTTTCTGTAAAATTAACCGTTTGCGGAGTAGAGCGCTGAGAAAGCAAACATATTATGACGATGCACTCGTTTCCTCACCACCTTCGAGGTAGTGTAGTAGCTTTTTTTTACATGTTTTCCCCCGTAGGCATAATCCATGATATGTAATCAGAGGTTTTTTTTTATTTACGAGTAAATAATTTTTTATTTGAATACAGAAAAATACAGAAAAATTAACTTTAGTATATAATTTTTTTTTATCATTCATAGTCGATATCTTCAGTTTCTGTGTCATTAACAATATTCTTCACTAATATTCTTCGTAGTAGCATTGCGTTAGGGTATATACCAAGTATATGGAGAACAGGAAAGCTAATATTTATTCCCAAAATATAGAAAAAAGATAGAATATTAGATGCGTTCTTAGACATAGAGGGAGCCTTCGACAACACATCCCACGAGGCTGTAGGCACAACTTTTGTTAGGAAATGCGTACCCATCACCATAACTAGATGGAAATGTTAGGCACTAAACATACTGTCACAAAAAGAACAAAATGTAAAAAAAAGTAATCACAACAAGAGGCTGTCCTCAGGGTGGTGTATTATCACCCTTGTTGAAGAGTCTTTTAGTGGATGAATTGTTAGAAAATCTTACCTCCCAAGGTATATTCTCCATTGGATTTGCTGATGATGTTGCTGTCATAGCCGTAGGTAATCCAAAGAGGACTAACAATTACACGGAAATGGTGTCTATCTGTAGGATTATCAATAAACCCCTCCAAGACGACAATCATACCATTAACAAGGAATAACTTCTGCCACATATGAAACCTATCCATCTAGCTGGTGAAGTGATTGAAACGCAGAGAGGGGTAAAATATCTAGGAATTCTACCAGATAGTAGACTCCTTTGAACAAACACTTAAAAGCTATAGTCGGAAAAACCACAAAAGCCCTAATGATTTGCAAGAGACTTGCAGGCAAGTCATACAGATGCAAACCGAACATCCTTAGCTGGATATACACTATGATGGTAAGACCAATCATTACATATGGGGCGGTTGCATAGCACAAGAGAACCGAATTATCAAGAATAAGGAAAGCTCTAGAAAAAGTCTAAGGGCTCGCGTGTATCTGTATTACAGGAGCAATGAGAACCTGCCCTACCACAGCTATAGAGATTCTCCTCTATCTATCCCCTCTACACGAGGCCATCAGAAGTGCGGCAATGGGAGTTATCTTGAGATCCTCGAAACAAATATCATTGCCCGAATTAGACTACCTATTAGATCGCTGGTGTAAATGCTGAATAGAATCAGCGAGTTAACCGCTCACAGCTGAAGACCAATTTTAATATCGAAGATTGCGGTATGCAATTGTTAATGACACAGAAACTGAAGATATCGACAATTAATGATAAAAAAAAATTATATACTAAAGTTAATTTTTCTGTATTTTTCTGTATTCAAATAAAAAATTATTCACTCGTAAATAAAAAAAACCTCTGATTACATATCATGGATTATGCCTACGGGGGAAAACATGTAAAAAAAAAAACGCGCACTGCATTCTACCTAGCAGGTAGGAAATTCTATCCGACGATATTCAACGCATGCCATTTGTGTGCGATGAAGCACTTCTAATGGTCTTATTTCTGACACATACAAACAAAATTTTCTCCGAAATCGTCCGACAAGTTCTTGTTGCGGAAAGTGTTTTCTTTTTAGAGAAATAGTTATTTAAAATGTAAGTAATAAAGAAATTAACTTTATTTGCGTTAACTTGTGTTACCTATTTATAATAGACTTTTTTTCTTAGGCAGAACGAAAAAACAAGTTCACAACAATATGAGCGGATAACACCAAAAGGACACCAGAAATTGTAGCTGTGTTTGTGAAGATCTGGCCCAATCAGTTAAATTAATTGGGACCAAGACAATGGATGTTTGAATAGAAAAAAAGTTTATGATCTTTTGTTTTGTGCACTGATATATTTCCATTGTGATTAAAGTACCTATTAGTCAAATAAATATAAAATATTTTTTTCAAATTTTTTTTTCAATTTATTCTTTTTTTGACACTTCAAATGGAAACAAAAAACATACGTTTGGAAATAGGGAGGGGACTTCATTCGATAGTTTTGATTTAAAAATCGGTGCATCTAATTACATTTCTTAAAAATGCTAGCGCATTATAATTGAAAAAAAAAAATACTTTTTATAAACAATAAACTACACTCTCTCACCGGTTTTTAATGGTTTAAAACGCTTATGGTGTTTATTTTATAAAAAACTATCGAAAATATATCGCATTTTCGATTTATCTGTTAATTAGCACTTCTCTGTCTGAAATTTATATCCATCGCAATGCGTCGCTGGATTTCTGTAAAATTTCTTCCGATGAATGCTACTTCGAACTGAAATTGAATCTCCGACGAAGGATGCGTTGCGGAGAAAGTTCCGCTCCGACGGTTACCTCAATAGGGCCGAATATGTTCGCTTTCTCAGCGCTCTACTCCGAAAACGGTTAATTTTACAGAAAAATGCAAGAGACATTTTTGTAGACAATTTCACGACAAACAATTTTTATAATGACCTTTATTGACCTCTAAGCTATAGATCGCGAGATATTTGCGAAAAACTGATTTTTGTGACCTTTTGACCCCTATAACTTTTTTAGCCGGCACGATATCAATGTCGATTTTTCACATCTTCATTACAATGCCGTAATAAAGGTGTATACAAAAATTCAGCTCACTAGGAATTTTTCCGCAGATAAAACCTAAAATGACTGGACTATATAATACTTATAAGTCGCAAGTAAAAACAAACCGCGGTGTACCGGTGCACCGGCCAAACAGACGCCTGTCACCCCAAGGTACACAACAGTACAACCACAACAAACAAGAAAAAAAAAATATTGGTAAAAATTTACAGCAAGAGTCGATTTTGCCCAATTGTCGGAAATTATTAGTAAAAATCTGCAAATGAAATTCAATTTAAAACAAAAAACATTCACAATTAAAAAAATGTTTGTCTTTAATTGTATTAAGTTTAAAAATTTAAAGCAAATGCTCCAACTGATTTCTCTCCCCCTCTTTATCGTCTTATAAAGTTTTGTTGGCATATTTGTAAGACAACTGCCAACACAAGAGCTTATAGTAGGAATGGAGCCCCAATAAAAAAATCAAGTAAATTAAGACTGGCATTCAATTTTTCATAAATTCTATTAA
>OU426989.1:762500-852221 GCA_911387755.1 Chrysotoxum bicinctum
AATTCCAATACCGTCGACGGTGGAGGTTCTAATAAATCGCAACAAATGGCACCCAGTCAGATGGCCCAGATGCAAATTCAAGCCCATGCAGCTGTGGCAGCAGCAGCGGCATCGGCCAATGCTGCGGCTAACAACGTCTCTGGTGGACTTCTCTCGCAAAGTTCGTCGCTGCCAGCCTCTTCAGGAAGCGGCGATAATGAGAAAGATTGGCGTGAATCGGTTACAACGGATTTGCGAAAACACCTAGTCCACAAACTGGTTCAAGCAATATTTCCCACATCTGATCCCGCCACAATGCAGGATAAACGAATGTTCAACTTAGTTTCTTACGCAGAGAAAGTTGAAAAGGACATGTATGAAATGGCAAAGTCCAGATCTGAGTACTATCATTTGCTAGCTGAAAAAATCTATAAAATCCAAAAAGAGCTTGAAGAGAAACGCCTTAAGCGAAAGGAACAACAATTACTTCAAATGCAACAACAGCAACAGGCCGGACCGGGTGGTCCGAGTCAACAGCAACAACTGCCGGGACACCAGCAACAAATCCGACCAAACGTGTCTTTGGTTAATCAATTAAGTGCAAACCAATCAGGAAATTCCTTGGCTGGTATGATGCAACGAGGTCAAGCTCCTGGGATGTTGCCCCAGAATCCAACTCAACAGACACAAGGGGTGCGAAGTCATTCGCCAGCAGGAATGCTAAACGCAATGCAGCAAAACCGAATGCAGTTTTCTAATCCAGTGGGCCTCCCCCTGGGAAGTTTAGTCGTTGGACCACCTGGACCAAGTCCAAACGGGACACCAACATCACAGCAGAACTTGGTCATACAGAATGCAGTTCACTCGCCATTCACCAGCGGAGGACAGACCGTGAGTGGAGGAGTTCTGTCTCAACCCGCAACATCTCAAGGATCTCAGCAACAGCAGTTTATCAATGCAAATGGTGGTGTGAGTCAGTTCAATGATTTGATGAAAGTACGAATGCAAAATGCAGCCGCTGTTCAACAGCAGCAGCAACAAGCAACTAGTCAAGTTGTTACCTCGGTTAATCAAAATATTGTCATGCCACAATCACCATTCAATTCTGCCGGACAGATTCCGAATAATCCTGTAAATGCGTTTGTACCGACAATGCAACAGCAACAACAACAACAGCAGCAACAACAGCAGCAGCAGCAGCAGCAGCAGCAGCAACAACAGCAGCAGCAGCAGCAACAACAACAACAACAACAACAGCAGCAGCAACAACAACAACAACAACAACAACAACAACAACAACAGCAGCAACAGCAGCAACAGCAGCAGCAGCAACAGCAACAACAGCATCAACAGCAGCAACAACAACCACAACAGCAACCGCTAAAATCTGTTAGTGGTGGCATGCCACCGACTCCCACTAGTCTAGAATCATTGACTAATGCGAATACCACAATGGCTCCTTCGCCTTCACCGAGTTACGTTAGTAACGGGCCCATAGCTGTCAGTACTCCTAACCCTCCATCAGTGTCATCATTAATGCAACCCATGAGTGACCGCAACACACCACCATTGATGACTTCACCATCGAATACGGGCACAACGGTAACCCCAGCAACAACTCCGAATTTGAACCAAAAGCAACAACAACAGCAGCAATTGGGTATGGGGAAAGGAGGTGGAGTTGGCTCAAATAATTCAGCACCGTCGAGACCGTCCTCCAGCTCAAACCTATCGTCGCAGATGGCTGCTCTAGAAGCTGCTTCCCGCGACCAAGATGACACACCTCCATCTCCAGACAACAATACGAACGCACCAAAAGGAAAACTAGATTCGATCAAACAAGAAGATGAGATAAAGAAAGAGTACATGGACGAGAATGGTGATAACAGCCAGATGGATACATCTTCAGGAGGAGGATCAGCAGGTATTGGCAAAAATGTCAACAAGGATGGCACCAATGCAACATTCATAAAAACCGAACCGATGGACACGGATGACAGTGTTGGACAGGGCAATAATAGCGATTTATGCATAAAAGATGAAAAACCTGCCATTAAAGAAGAAGGTTCGTCTTCCAGCACAGGTGCCCGGGGAGGAGACATTAAACTCGATATCAAGTCGGAAGTTAAACCCGTGGTACCGGAACCTCTAGTTCCCACTGGGGAGAAGAAGAAATGTGTTTTCAATCCTGAAGAATTGAAAAGGGCCTTATTACCAACACTAGACAAACTTCTTCGTCATGAGCCCGAGTCGGTTCATTTCAAATCTCCAGTGGACCCTCAAGCTCTTGGCATTCCCGATTACTTTGAAATTATTAAAAAACCAATGGACTTGGGAACAATAAGAAATAATTTAATGAATGGGATGTACAGTGATCCTTGGGAGTATGTGGACGATGTTTGGTTGATATTCGACAATGCCTGGTTATATAACCGGAAGACTTCGCGTGTGTATAGATATTGCACGAGGGTAAGTTGTATTTATGGAAATCTATTCGGCTGATGTACCATTTTCATATTTCTCACAGCTCTCGGAAGTATTTGAACAGGAAATTGATCCAGTTATGCAAGCATTGGGATACTGCTGTGGCCGGAAGTATACCTTTAATCCACAAGTGTTGTGTTGTTATGGAAAACAGTTGTGTACCATTCCGAGAGATGCAAAATACTACAGTTATCAAAATAGGTATGGCTATGCTTTTATTTATTCAATTTGAAAACTTGCTTCCAAAGTATTATTTATTTTATTATTTTTAACTACACAAAATTAAATGATTAAAAAAAATGTATTCAGTAACCTTTATAAGACACGTCACATATGCATAAAAATTTCATTGTTTGAAAATTTTATTAATCAACCTTTCCTTCGCCTCTTCTTTTTTCATTGCCTGCACATTGTATACAACCTCCTGGTTATGGTTTGCAATACTCACCAAAACACTACCGTCACACTTCCTCAATTGCTCAACCTTGCTAATCAAATCATCAAATCTTAAACATTAAAATTAATAAAATTAAAATTGATAAAACAACACAAACAAATACAATCGTTCGTTAAAACACTTGTTCCTTATTAATCACACTGTACTACTTTCATTTGCCAACACACCCAATAAAATTTGTTTTTCAAACGAAACAAAAAATAGTCTAAAGGATTACGGTGTTGCATCTAACAGATATACATTCTGCCAAAAATGTTTCAACGATATCATCGGTGATACGGTTACATTAGGAGATGATCCTCTGCAGTCACAAACGTAAGTATTAATATTTTTTTAAACAATAATTTTTTTATTCTATAAACGCATACATATATATCTCTTATTGTCATAGTCATGGACGAAACGTCTTGATATAAAAATAATTTGTTTCATTTGACCTAAGCCCATTATACCACCACACATGTTAAGCTTATATCAGGAAGTCAGATTATATTTTCAGCCAGATTATATTTTAATATAATTTGTATACAATTCGGCCGGTAGCCATTTTAAATAATGACGTCACAAAATGAATCCCAATTTACTTTGACCAAAAAGACTATTATATATGCGTGGACATTATTGTGTGTACATAATTTGAATTAAACAATCGCAATTTTGACAGTGGAGAGTAGAATAAGGAATTAAAAACAAGTATGTAGTATGAAAGAGAGGATTTTATTATATTGATTCTGACAACAAGAAGGGAATTAGGAAAATAACTGAAGCATTGAATACACTTATTTGTGTAAGAAAGGATTTTTGAACATAAACATAGGGATACGACTTAGTAGGTAAAGGTCTAAAATGTATTTCCTAAACTTTTGAGAGCTAATTCGCGTACAATCGAATTTTTAATTCGAAAAGGTCGAAAAATGATATTTGATAAAAGATTTACCGTTAATCATTCATAAAATCGATAAAAAAAATCTTATTTGAGAAATTTTTAATTGAAATAAGTTTTGGGCGTGATGAATTTCTAAAACAGTGTTTCTTTAGTACCTTCTTTCCAAAATAATATATAACATTTTAATTTTTTTTCCTTTCATGATAAGAAAGGTTTATATTTTTGATTTTAAAATGCAAGTTGCAAATAAAATAAAATACTAGGAATTCCTAGTTAATACAGAGCGTTTACTTTTTAAATGGCACTGGTAATTCATAACCTATACAATGGCCCTTGTTTACAACATTCAATTCAGTATCCAATATTGTCCATTCAAATAAAAAGGCACTTTTTTTATTATTATTTTTTCAAAGTATGCTCGCTTTTGACAAAGAATGGCAGAAAATAAATGAAGCACAAACTTTGATTCAAGCAAATCAAAAGAAATTGCTTTGTATCGAATCTCACTCACACTCTACACCAACCTACACATTGTTCTTTTTTTATTAAAAACAAACTTACAGAAATTGAATTAAAAAACAAAATATTTAATTTGTAAACAATTATGTATGATGTGTCAAATGTCAGTTGGTGGATGGTATTGTGAAATATAATTGTATTTTGCATTGGTAAAATAGCTTAATAAATTTATTTTTGATTTGGATCTGTCAACATGCCGATTTTGGAAATTTTTGCATTCCATTGGGTATAAAAATTGATTTATTTTCAATTAAAAATCAATCCATGTACTAATACCTAAATAATTTTCAGCTGCTTTATGGTTTGTTCAATTTATTGCAATTGGAAATTATTTGTAAACAAAATGGAAGCAGTTTAAAATGATTCGGTAAATGTATTAAGCCAATATTTCTCTACACAAGTAGATAACGGATGAAGATTTTCATTTAAATACATAATAGATTAAGAGCCCACAGCAATTTTTGGGTGTGATTGATAACACCAAATAATTGACATAATTAGGTAGGCCTTTAGTAGTTATTTACAAATGTGAACGTCTTGCATTCTCTAGTGTGAGCAATAGTGCACAAGAGTGTATCAGATATGCAGTTCTTTCCAAAGTCTAAAAAATTGTGATAAGAAATTTGCCATAACTTCAAAATGAAGAGCTAAGTGCCCTGACTGCAAATATCGAGGTCCACGACGTTTTGAAGGCGGCCTTCTTCGTGCAAGAAGTACCGTATTCTTATCGCGTCTGACAGGCAGAAGGCTGTCTGCAAAACGTCTTGGACCTCGATATTTTCAATCATGGGGCTTAACTCTACATTTTGGTAAAGTTGATATCATAATTATTTAGACTTGGAAAGAACTGAATATATGATGCACTATTATGCACTATTGCTCACACTTGAGCATGCAAGGCGCTCGCATTTGTAAATAACTACTAAGGGCCTGTCTAATTATGCTTATTATTTTTTGTTATCAATCACACCCAAAAATTGCTGTAGGCTCTCGGTCTATAATGACAAACCGAAATTATACGAATACAACGACATCAAAATCAATTTGAAATCGCATTTCATTCGCCACGAAAAAATCAATAGTTTCGAGAGAAATGCTGACGTTTAAGTTACCCAATACTACGGATTAAACGACACGACTGCAAAAACAACCAATTGGCTGGTGTTTCAGTAAAACGGTTATCGGAATAAGGCCGAATTTCTAACCAACGTTGTGAAGATATACATATTTGAATATTGCACAATTGTCAGTAAATTTGTTTGCGTTTCTTTGTGGGATAATCACGTCATTAAAAAGTCTTAAATTTTAATATAAACATAAATCATAAGCATAGAGTTTTTAAAAAATATGGTAACCATACATAACAACTTTGACAAAAAATATTAACCAATCGACATTTTTTTTGCATCTATTTGATTGACTTAGAAATTGAAAAGGGTATGTAATATAGAAAATCGGAAGAACTGTATGAGTATTATTGTTCTTAAATATGTTCTTTAAATTTACGCAGAAGATCACGAAGCATCAAATACAATTTAAGACTTGCTTTTTCGACATTGTGCTGGTCGATTTAAAAGCATTTATGCATTTTTATTTCGTTAAAATTTGACTAAAAATCAATAAGAGTATTTATAATTTTATATACTTTTTTATAATTTATCAATTTTTTTTTTTTTTAATTTTGAGTTTTAAAAATTTTTTTTAAAAAAACAATTTACTACACCTACTTGATTTAAAAACAAAATTAATGAATATGTATATAAATTGGCCCTCTTTCTCTTAAATTGGGGAAATACACTCCCATACAATAGGTATGTTTCTTGTCTGGATTCAACCTACGTAAATGTTCATACATACATATGTATGTACATACTCGCATCTTATGCATTTTACGAGTATGAAAACAAAATAATTTTGTACAGACAAATGTTAATTGTAATTTACAAGACTTCTCCAGAACGTTACTAAATTTTAAAAAGGCGTTAAATCAAATATTTTACTAAATTATCATCAAAATACTTCAGAAGTTAGAATATTACACATAGCTTATTTAAACACACTTTTAAAATTTCATCCAACTTATATTTTTTTTGATAATTTCTCCCATTTTAATCAGTATGCTATATTCCATACTTAAAAATCGTTTTAATGTTGTCAACATTCGTTGAATTGGGTTGACCATATTAATGGGGAATCCATGCAAATATATGTCTATGTTTGAAGGTTGTTTTTTTATGAGGAGATGATACGATCACTCTAAATCAAATCCGTTTTATGCAAGGTTAAAAAAGTGAAGTATTACTAAATCCCTTTGAAAATAATTACATATATTTTGATGAAACTTGGATTAAATGTTTCATTTGTTATGAGATACAAGAATTAAATGAGTCCATACAAATTAACTATGGGGAAAATGTATTATTTTTTAGAAGAATGGGAAAGTGTGTGTTGTTTACATTAAAGCAACGGTAATATGCAAAAATGTGTCATAGCTAGTACTGGATCCAATAAACACGATAAATGTGTCGTTAGAGAAGTATCTTCATGCACTACAATAATTCTAGCAGCTCATTTCAAATCACTGATAAAAGTTATTCACCAACAAAGATTTTTGTTTTCAAAATTGAATTTTGGGTAGGAAAATACCAGACTAGATACTATAATATTTAAAACTTACAAAGCTCTTGTTTGTGTTTGATATTTTAACAGATTGATTGAAATTCAAATTTTCTCTCACTTATTTTTAAAAATAAGATTTGTATTTGTATTTTTTATCGACCCGGGATATATCCATGTCACTTGATTTAAATAGTCGTAAGTATTAACAGCAATTTTTTGGTTTGGAAATACATATGTATTACCAAAATATGAGTATGAGCGTTTATAGGTGCATGGGTAATGATGTCGAATACAAAAGTCTGTCAGGTTTTTTTTTTGTCGCCCTTAGTGTGGGTGGTTAAAAATAGCGCTTTTTTCTATTTTTTTTTTTTTTGTCAAGGCGCTTGTCTTAAAAGATGATGTTTTAAAAAATTGCTGCTTTTGTTGAAATAATTAGAAAGCGAAGGATGTTCACAATGCCGATTTTTCCATTCAAGGATAGACGATTGATACGAACTCACAATATTGTTAAAGGGCCTTTATGAAAATACTATTTAATAAACTTGATTGATTCATGTCAACTATTACGAAATTACTGGTTGGTCTTCGAAGTAAGAAACGAGGGTTCAAAAGCATTAAATTATTTTTTAAATACTAAACTCGACTAAAATTAGCAAAAAGGTCTTCTTAGGTAGGTATTGTACTAAAAAGATTTAAAATCCAAATTTATCGTTTTGTTTCCGAGAATGATCTTTAAAAATATGTACAAAAACAAGTTCTATGATTATTATTTTTTTTTCTAACAGCCCTATTATGAGTATCAATTTGATAGTCGATAATGTCTATCAATTAGTTGATAATTTGGTATTATGGGTATCAACTGGAAATTTTAGACCGATTGTGAATATCTACTTATAAAAAGTTCATTGTGAATGAGTTTTGTTTATTTTGTTTGACGTTCCACGTTTGAAGTATTTATTTGTTTTTTGTCGGCCACGAAAAGTAAAATTCTTTGTGCGAAAATGTAAATTGTTCTTATAAAAATTCATCCATAACTCCCTTAAAAAACAATTCTATGGAAGTCATTATTCTTTTTAACTTTTTTCGAGTTTAAAAATCCCGAATAAATTTGTATCAATCAAGAATTCGTGGTTGATAAGAAAATTGATGTGTATCTATTTTGTTGATATCCGTAATACCATGTCTATCAAAAAAACCATTCACAGTAATGATAAAATCTAATAAAATTCACAGTCGATAAAAAATGTTGATAGTCATAATACCAACTCATTCAATTTGTTGATACGTATCAAGTAACTAGTTGATAGTTGATAGCTATAATAGGGCTGTAATATTTCAAGGAATAATAAAACTATACCTATGTATATCTACGAAACCCAGGAAATTGAAAAAGAGACAAGCTTAACCTTTAGGTACATACAAGTGTTCAGAAGTAGCTAAATTATAGCTGTGTTTTTATTTCAGTATTTGAAACTAAATTTTCAGCAACTTTATTGTATACAATTAAAAGCTTAAGTGACCTCAACTCCAAGGTGAATTTCATTCAATCACTCCACTTAAACAGAAATAATTTTCTATCTTCAAAGATTTATTGTATACAGCTTATTAAAAAAAAATTATTGGTCAGGGATAAAAGGTCAAACGAAAGTAAAGTAACATGAGATATATATGTGGGAATGTGATACATTGAGTTGTTCAAATAATTAAGCATACAAAACTAACAAATAACATTTTATTTTACCAGCCAAATTAAAAAGGATCAATTTAAAGAAATGAAAAATGATCATTTGGAACTAGAGCCGTTTGTAGATTGTCAGGAATGTGGGCGAAAACAACATCAAATATGTGTTTTGTATTTGGAAACAATTTGGCAAGGTGGGTTTGTTTGCGAGAACTGTCTGAAGAAAAAGAACCAAAAGAGAAAAGACAATAAATTCAACGCAAAACGATTGCCTCCAACAAAATTGGGTGTATATATTGAGACAAGAGTTAATAACTTTTTAAAGAAAAAGGAGGCTGGTGCAGGAGAAGTTCACATTCGAGTTGTGTCTAGTTCGGATAAATATGTAGAAGTTAAACCGGGTATGCGACGCCGATTCGTAGATGCTGGAGAACTTAATGCTGAGTTCCCGTATAGAGCGAAAGCTCTATTTGCCTTTGAAGAGGTCGATGGAGTGGATGTGTGTTTCTTTGGAATGCACGTTCAAGAATATGGGTCAGAATGTCCGGCTCCGAATACAAGACGAGTGTACATTGCTTACCTTGATTCGGTTCACTTCTTCCGACCGCGTCAGTACCGTACATCTGTGTACCATGAGATCCTACTCGGTTATATGGACTATGTGAAGCAACTTGGTTACACAATGGCGCACATTTGGGCGTGTCCACCCTCTGAAGGCGATGATTACATTTTCCACTGCCATCCAACCGATCAGAAAATACCAAAACCAAAGCGATTACAGGAATGGTACAAGAAGATGCTCGACAAGGGAATGATCGAGCGGACCATTCAAGACTACAAAGATATTCTTAAGCAAGCTATGGAAGACAAGCTAACGTCTGCTGCAGAACTGCCCTATTTTGAGGGTGATTTTTGGCCCAATGTACTAGAAGAAAGTATTAAGGAGCTCGATCAAGAGGAGGAGGAAAAACGCAAACAGGCAGAGGCTGCCGAAGCCGCTGCAGCTGCCGCCAATGCGGTAAGTACAGTAGAAAATTATGTAAATGGGTCCTTTCCTAATATAACACCTATTTTGTTTGTTTATATGTTAGATATTCTCTCTGTCCGAAGAAAATGATACAAGCAGTGATGGCAAAAAGAAGGGCCAAAAGAAAGCAAAAAAATCAAACAAGTCGAAAGCAGCTCAGAGGAAAAATAACAAAAAGTCAAATGAACAACAAACAGGCAACGATCTCACAGCGAAAATATATGCCACTATGGAAAAACACAAAGAGGTATTTTTCGTCATCCGCCTGCATTCAGCGCAATCAGCAGCAAGTCTAGCGGTAAGTTTATCTTAAAATTGACGAAAATGATCAAATACAAATAAAACAAATTGAATTTGTGGTTTAGCCCATTCAAGATCCTGATCCAATCCAAACATGTGATTTAATGGATGGCAGGGATGCATTTTTGACAATGGCACGCGATAAACATTACGAATTTTCGTCATTGCGCCGAGCGCGGTTTTCAACCCTGTCTATGCTCTACGAATTGCATAACCAAGGACAAGACAAGTTCGTTTACACTTGCAACAACTGCAAAGCTGCTGTTGAAACAAGATACCATTGCACTGTTTGCGATGTAAGTGTAATTACAAAACAATTAAATGTATATTTTTTCATAAATACAACTCATTTTTGTTTTTGTTATTAAGGACTTTGACCTGTGCACTGTTTGCAAGGATAAAGTTGGACACCCACATAAGATGGAAAAACTGGGTTTCGATTTGGACGATGGATCTTCACCAGCGGATCTCAAACAAGCAAATCCACAAGAGGCGAGAAAGCAATCTATTCAACGCTGCATCCAGTCTCTTGTGCATGCTTGCCAGTGCAGAGATGCAAATTGTCGGTTACCGTCGTGCCAAAAGATGAAACGAGTAGTCCAGCATACGAAGAACTGCAAGCGAAAAACAAATGGTGGTTGCCCCATTTGCAAGCAACTTATTGCACTATGCTGTTACCATGCTAAGCACTGTCAAGAACCAAAGTGCCCTGTGCCGTTTTGTGCCAACATTAAGCATAAGCTCAAACAACAACAATTGCAACAAAGGTTTGTTTTAATTATTTGATTTTTATAACCAGTGCGTTTATTTTTCAATGGATTAATTTAGATTACAACAAGCGCAATTACTTCGTCGTCGTATGGCTGTGATGACAAGAACAGCGACGAATCCAGCTTTCCAGTCAGGTGTGGCGGTATCTGGTCCAATGCCCGGAGCCCCAATGATAGCAGCTAGCGGTAATCCTGGCGGAATGAGTCCTCACCAAGCTGTGCCATCGCCTGTCTCCTCGTCCTTAGGGGGAATGACCAGTCCCCACCAGCAAGGAATAGGAATGAAGCCCGGAGGTCATTCGCCATCGCCAAACGTCTTACAGGTGGTTAAACAAGTGAGTTTTTAATAAAAACGTAGTTTGAATTTATATAAGCGCTTTGACATCTGCTATGACTTGTTCCTTAAACCGGATATTTTTCTCTTTTTTACCACGTCAAACTCGGGGCCTAAAATTCGAAGTCTTGGGATTAGTCCCCCTCGCACACAGGACCAATTATCCGGCGATTAATTTTTCTTTCGAAAGTCTCTATTGTATCAGCTCTCCTCTTCTGCTTATCGATCAAATCTGGCGGTCTTTAAGCAGAACTGGTAGTATGTATAAGTGTTTTATAGAGCGTGTACTTGTCATTTTTTGAGTAAGGAGTTTTAAATCAATTTGTTCGTGAACCTGAAGTTGCAGCTGTTTCATAAAGTAATATTATTTGCCAGATCTCAATAGTGACGTGTTGTTTTAGACTTTGGACAGATTTTGACAGTTAGTATCTTTGTTTTGTCAATTCTTCAATCACCTCGAAGAACTTTTTTCGGCACTTTCCTCCATGTATTTTCTAATGTCACGCGACACAGATCGATCAATTTTGCCACCTTGATATTGATGAATATAAAGATAGTCGATCTGCCGGAACGGGAGCCACCCTTGTGCTGACATTTTGTACCTACATGCGTTTATAATAATGAAAAAGTTCAACATAGTTATGAATATTAAGGAAAAGTTACTTTTTTTTAAATAAAATACATATTACCACCAAAGTAATTCACCGGTGAGATAATCATATTTTTCGAGCGCGCTTTGTTTTTAGTGCTTAGACATTGAAAACTAATAAGATCCAAAACCCATCCTGTTACAAATTTGATTTTGATCTTAAATTTTTTTCTGAATAGGTATACTAAAAAATGTCAAATGCGTTCAAGCTAAAAAACTTTGTTTTATTTCTAGCAATTTCTTTCTAAACTAACAAACTCATATCAATTACCTTTAATCCTAAATTTTATTGCAAGTTAATACAAATCTTTCTATATTAATGTATAAAATATAAAAATGGATAGAAAAATAATATTCAAATTTTTGGTTTCTAAGGTACAAGAAGAAGCTGCGCGACAACAAGTTCCTCATGCCGGAGGTTTCGGAAAAGTTGCACCTGCTCCACAAATGCCTCCTGCTGGGATGCAACGCCATCTGAGTGTAGTTAATCAACCCCAACAAGGTGTTGGACCGGTTGGTGGTAATAATCTTCTTTCAATGGAACAATGGGGAAATAGATATCCCAACAACACCAACCAATCCAATTCGAGACCACCAATTCAAAATCAAGTTATACAACAAAATCCTATGCAGCAACCGGTACGTTTTCTGTTACTATTTGATAAGCACAATTCTTTTAACAATATATATTCTAGCCTATGATGGGCGGCATGGTGGGTGCTGGTCCGCAAAATCCGATGGGTGGTGGGATGAGTTTGGGCATTGGTATGCGCCCAACAGGTGGTCAAACTGGTCCACCAACACCCAACGCTCCCCCCCAATTAAATACTCAACAACTCTCACAAATAATGCAAAAAATTAAAAATAATCCATCTAGTGAAGGCCACCACCAAATTCTCCAAATGTTAAAATCGAATCCCCAAATAATGGCCGCCATTATAAAACAGCGTCAGCAAAGTCAGAATTCTGGCGGAGGTGTTGCAGCCCTAAGTCAAGTAAATGGACCTTTGCCACCCCAACAGGTGATGCAGCAAGGTGGTCATATGCAACATATGATAAACCAACAACAACAACCCCAACAAAATCAGGTTGTAATGCCAAATCAGCCCGGCGTACCCCATAGCAGAATGCCTGCAGCCATGCAAAATGCAATGATGGTACAAGGAGGTGGTCAAATTCAACAACAACAAGGGCCTGTGAGTACATGATAGCATTTAACTTCAAATACGTTTTCTTATATTATCTCTTCCTTTTTTTGTATCTAGGTACAAAACAATCAGTGGTATAAGTCAATGCAAATGCGTCAGATGCAAATGCCGAGTTATCCAGCCCCGCCATATCCCCAACGACCACGAGCACCTCAAATGGGTGGTTTTCAGGGTGGTGGCGGGAATTTTTCACCTGATCAGTATGCAATGCAACAAGGGCTAAAATCAAATCAACCACAGGTGGGTGGAGTAAGCGGAGTAATACCAACTGGTCAACATGTCCAACAAGGCATTCAAGGCAATCCTCATGTTATGGGCCCACCGACCCCCTTGTCCATGCAACAGCAGTTGATGCAGTCTGTTCGATCTCCACCTCCGATCCGAAGCCCGCAGCCAACGCCTTCTCCACGTTCCGCGGCATCACCTCGAGCTCAACCTTCTGCGTCACCCCGAGCTCAACCTTCTCCCCACCACATGCCAAGTCACTCACCCGCGCCTCAACCCGGTGACATGCACAACCACATGCACCCCCATCAATCACCGCTTCCAGGTGTTCCACAAGACGGAGTCGGAGGTGTAGTTGGCCCCGGTCCCGATGCACCTTCGATGACCGCTCAGGATCAATTAACAAAATTTGTGGAACAACTCTAGTATAATTAGAAGTAGGTATTTTTCTAACAAAAAAAAAACAAAGCAAATATATTTCTATACATAAATGCGTACCATTAAAACCAAGCTGAAGAGATATAAATGAATGATACTAAGAGTCCTTATCGAAAGTTTATCACTTCCATCATATAAAACAAGAAAATTTAAAACGCAACTTAATACTATTATCATTCTCTTGTAGTTATTATTAGGTAACTATTAAAATAAGTAGTATGTTTTCCAATCCAACAAAATTCAAAACGTTCCCTTCCAACACTCCCTCACTCCTCCACTCCTCTTCGCTCCTTATAATTATGTGTAAATAAAATTACATTAAGTAGTTTAAGAGAACCACAAACCACAATGTATAAATAAGAATAATTATGTATAATTATTGTATACATCGATAACATAATAATAAATGTATACAGAAATAACAACAAACAAAATGATGACGTAGGTTATAAGCAAAACCAAAATGCGGATTTCGGAAATTCACCTTTTACATAAAAAAAATACAAAAAAAAATAATGTTCACTATTTTTTTTTTAATTTTAATTTTTACATCTGATATTCTTTTACTCTCTAAGTTCTTAGTTAAACATTAATTTTAAAATCATAGTAATTTACTAGCAAAAATAAAAAGAAATATATATAAATATATCGAAAATTTGCAACACTTGAAGAAATACAACAAAAATTCTTACAACTGTATTTCGTGTTTACTATTTATGCAATAAAACATTATTTTTCATTTGTTTTCAAAGTAGAAGTAAATTGTAAAAGATATAAATATTAAGTGTATAACGAAATATTATTAGCTGTATATATATATATGAATTACCTTATATGTATATATATGCAAGAAAAAAGAAAAAATGCATCATGGGGTTACATAAAAATAATAATAATAATAATAATTGATGACGTGCTTTATTTTTAATGGGATTAAACAAATTTCATGCTAAGCTAAAACAAGTTTAAAGTAAGAATATATATAAATAATCATAAAAAAACATAGGGATTAACGTAATTTTAACGAGCCACGGTTTTCTTTTGATACGATAAATATAATTAATATAATATAAATAAAATAAATATGATACCGAGTGTTTTTCTTCTTCGTCATCCTTTCGTCGTGATACATGTCGTTGGAGGAGGAAAAGAAAAAAAGGAAACAACAAGCTATGAATAAAATTATCTTTAAAATTATATTTAATTGTATTTATAAACAAACAAAAAATATATATATATTGAAATGCACTGTCTTAAAAAAATGTTATAATTTATAAAAAGAAAATGTTAGTATCATAGAAAAGAAAACGTAAGAATTTAAATAAAATGTATGATAGAAAAAACTAATAAACTATTGAAGATTTATTCCAAGATTTTTGTGATTAGGGCGGTGCGCGTCAGTAAAGATAAACAAATTAAATGATTTCAAACCGGAAAAAGCTAAAAGAAATATTCATACATGATTTTGTATATAATATAATACGAATAATGATTATTTATGAAATGATTTAAAAATTAAAACTTGGTAGTTATAGCAACTATAAAGTAACATTTAATTATTAATATCACACTGAGCACTTTAATTTATAAACGTGTGCACCGAAATTTGCGTTTGTCATCAAAACATGATAAATTTTCTTAATTCTTAGGCTACATGTAGATAAACTAATAAATAAAATTCATGAATACTGTAAGATAAAAACAATTAAAACAAAAAAGTCGGTAAATTAAATAAATGTTAATAAAAACATTAATTCTATATTATATTATGAAACAAAATAAAAGAAAACAAACAAAAAAAAATAGTAAAAAGGAGTAAAAAATATACCCCAGCTGAAAAATTTAATAAAATAAAAAAAAAAAAAACTGCTGCTTGTTTGCAATCGAAGAACTGTTGGGAAACTAATTAACACAAAACTTTCAACAAAAAATATCAAGTTTTTTTTTCAATTGACCCTGACTCGTAAGAGAAAGCTGAATGTTATCATGTCATACACAATAAATGAGGGAAGTTACTTTATCTTTTAAGATATTTTTTTTTAATTCATCATAATGTGTATATTATTATTAATTTTTTAATGTAAAGTGAAGATATTGTTTTTTTAATTTTTTCATTTGAATTTTTTATATAATTTTTTAAAACAATATTAGTTCAATGTTATATATAAATACATCTATAAATATTATATTATTTTAATTTTCTAATATTTCCTTTTTTGGTAATATTTAGCTTCATTTTGAATTTATTGAAAATACATAAAATAATGGAAACACATATACATACGGATACATACATACAATTAAAGAAAGAAAGAAAAAAAAAATAGCAATTATTTTAATGTGTATGTTTAATGTTATTTTTTCTCATTTTTCCTCTGTATAGAAACAAAAATTAATTCATATTTTATATTAATAATAAAATAAGAAAATTACATATACAAAAAAATTAAATCCAGCTTTTATTTATATTGAATTCCGTTTTTGTTGTACCTGCCTACTTATTAAAAACACAGTGTTTTACTATTTGACTTATGCATGACAACCCTGCATGCCAGAAGTTGAATTTTTGATTTTCTTTTATTTTTAAGGAAGTTTCGATTGATTTGGTTTTTTTATTTATTTTAAAGTTAAAGTTTTTTTTTGGCCTTATACATTTTGAATGGATAAAATGATGTGATCATAAATAACTAAAAAAAGTACTTTTGATTCCGTTAGACTCGTTGAATTCACTTTTTCGTTGTCGATCTGATGTGTCGTAAATAAATAAAAGATGACTTTTTCTGTCGATAATAAAATTAGAATTTCTCCGAACAATAAGAATCTGAAATAACGAAAAAAAAAACTGAAAGTTGGGTTCGAAAAAAATGTGTTAGTATTTTTGTAAATTTTAATGATTTAGTAATTTTCAGTGGAATTTTCTTTGGATATCAGTTTTCAATATTTTTCGTCATTAGGGGAACCAATTCAGGGGCCCTACTACTCTGTATTTCGTTCCGCAAGTGAAAATTTCCGAAAACGTATATTTGGTACTCTCTCAGCCCTATTATAGCTATCAACTAGATACTTTATACATATCAACAAATTGAATGAGTTGGTATTATGACTATCAACTAAAGGGTTTTCCAATAAGAGGTGTTATTTTGATATTCAAAGAAAAATGGCATTTTTGGAGATAAATGATCGGATGTTTATTTCATTATAAAGAGGAAGATATGCCGTTAATAATGGAACACAACATCAGCCAAATGGCCGCCAAGACCACGCTTACAGGACCATATCCTTTTCATGAAATTTTCCATAACCAAATCGCAAAGTGGCTGCCCTATGTCCTCGATAGCCTCACGAACTTCATCTTTGAGGTCTTGAATCGACGCTGGGCTGTTGGCGTAGACCTTATCTTTCACGTGGCACCAAAGGAAGAAGTCGCAAGGTGTTAAATCACAAGATCTCGGTGGCCAATTGTGATCACCTCTTCGAGAGATAACACGGTCCGGAAACTTTTCCCGTAAAAGATCGATGGTTTCATTGCTTGTGTGGCACGTAGCGCCGTCTTGTTGAAAGTAAACGTTGTCCAGATCAATACCATCCAATTCAGGCCATAAAAAATCATTAATCATCTCTCGATAGCGCAATCCATTGACCGTAACTGTTGCTCCAGCCTCATTTTCGAAAAAGTAAGGTCCAATGACCCCGCGGGACCATAAACCGCACCAAACAGTCACGCGTTGAGGATGGAGAGGCTTTTCAACAATAACTCTTGGGTTTTCCGAGCCCCAGATGCGACAGTTTTGCTTGTTGACGTAGCCTCCGAGGTGGAAATGGGCCTCATCAGTCAAGATGATTTTTCGATGAAATTCCGGTTCATTTTCATGCATTTTTTCACCATTTTTATAGTGAATTTTAATAATTTCAATGCGTTGTTGAAGCGTGTATCGTTCCATTTTTATTAATAGCGTAGTTTCTACTTGTCAAATGTCAAAAAATGACAGCTTCAAAAGTGACAGCTACCGAAATAGCGGGCTATTCAAAATAACACCTCTTATTGGAAAACCCTTTATCAACATTTTTTATCGACTGTGAATTTTATATGATTTTATCATTATTGTGAATGATTTTTTTGATAGACATGGTATTACGGATATCAACAAAATAGATACACATCAATTTCCTTATCAACCACAAATTCGTGGTTGAAACGTAAACATACAAATTTACTCGGGACTTTTAAAAGCGAAAAAAGTTAAAAAGAATAATGACTTTGATAGAACTGTTTTTTGAAGGGAGTTATGATGATTTTTTTATAAGAACAACTTACATTTTCGTATAAAGAATTTTCCTTTTCGTGGGCAACAAAAAACAAATAAATATTTCAAACGAAATGAACAAAACTCATTCACAATGAACTTTTGATTAGTAGATATTCACAATCTATCTAAAATTACCAGTTGATACCCATAATACCAAATTATCAACTAATTGATAGATATTATCGACTATCAAATTGATACTCATAATAGGGCTGTCTATTTCTAAAGCCGAATGAAATCCACTACTTTCGGAATGGCAATTCCAAAAGTGGAATTTTCGTACCTGATAATACGTTTCCGAATGTCAAAAGCATTCTAATACGGGAAATTTGTTTCTACAACAATAGTGCGAGTATAAGCTCATTTAATTCTGATGTCAACAGCTTTGTCCATTGGGATATACAAAAAATCAAAATTCTGTATTCTGCCCTTAAAGCGAAATCCTCCCCCTATACCACAATCCATGAACCTTGGGTAAAATCAAGAATGCCCGAAGAATTGTGTTCGAAAATACAACCGGATTTGAAAATTAAACAGTTGTTTGTATGCAAGGCGATAATGCTAGACCAAACATAAGTTATGCTGTCAACTTGTTAAGCAGGTACAACATCAACTTAGGAGAGCCCGCTCGACAGGCAGTAAGCAAGTCTTTCGATGGTACAATCAACTTACAATACATTCCTACCGACGAAATATTAGCTGACATCTTTACAAAATCTTTGCCAACTACCATCTGATACCAAACGATTAGGTTTTATTTTAAGAATGAATTATTTACATTTATTGGAACTAATTAACTCACTCTTAATTTATTATGAAAATAAACAAACAAATAATTATAGACCGAGAGCCCACAACAATTTTTGGGTGTGACTGATAACAAAAAAATAATTAGTATAATTAGATAGTCCTTAAGTAGTTATTTACAAATGTGAACGTCTTGCATGCTCTAGTGGGAGCAATTGTGCATTAAATATGCAGTTTTTCCAAAGTCTAAATAATTGTGATAACAACTGTGCCATAACTTCAGAATGTAGAGAGCTAAAGCTAGCCATAAACGACGAACATGCTCGCCTAACTTGTTCGTTTGCTTTATCCCCTACACGGCGAACACATTTGGCGAACAATATTCATTTCGTGTTGATTCTTCACAGAGTAAGCAGGTGCGATAAAGAAGAAGAAACGTAAACATACAAATTTATTCGGAATTTTTAAAAGCGAACAAAGTTAAGAATGTTGAATTCGATAGAATTGTTTTTTGAGGAGTTATGATGAATTTTTTATAAGAACAACTTACATTTTCACACAAAGAATCAAAGGGCACGGTAGTGCCCAGCCAAGTTCTGGCACTACACCCTTTATACAGGAACAAACTCAGGCGACTTTTGACCCCTCCCTATCTTCAGTACCAATGAAGTCAGAAACTTGAAATTCCGAATATTTGGTAAGCTAGTCAGGCACAGGCGCCTCACCAAATTTCAATGTTCTAGCATAAGCGGTTCCTGAGATATAAGGCCACAAAAATCACAAAAACCGTAACTGACTGACAGATCATCAAAATTATGGAGCACTTCCCGACATCGTAGAATCTTGTTATTTTACACAACGGTAGGTCTTGTCCTGCAAGTAGAGGAAAAAATCGAAAATTTAAGGTTTTCCATTCAGTGGGCGTGGTATCCGCCCACTTTCTCCGAATTGGTGTTGGTTGAATGGAGCACTTCCGACTGCTGTAAAATGATGAAATTTGGTAGAACGGTAGGGCTCAAATTACATATAAAAGACCAAAAATAAAAATTGGAGTTTTCCATTCAGGGGGCGTGGTATCCGCCCACTTACTCCAAATTGGTGTTGGTTGAATGGAGCACTTCCAACTGCTGTAAAACGATGAAATTTGGTAAAGTGGTAGGACTGAAATTGCATACAAAGAAAAAAAATATAAAATTTAAAGTTTTCCATTCAGGGGCGTGGTATCCGCCCACTTCCTCAGAACTGATGTAAATTATATGGCAGACTTCCGATTGCAGTAGAACAATTAAATTTGGTAGAACGGCAGGGCTCAAATTGCATAATAAAGGACCAAAAATAAAAATTGGGGTTTTCCATTCAGGGGGCGTGGTATCCACCCACTTTCTGAAAAAATGTTTAATTTATATGGAGCACTTCTGATTGCTGTAATTAAGGTAGGTATGTTAGTGATAGGAATCTTGCCAGAACAAGAAAAAGCAATTGAAGCGCAAATCAAAACAACCAATAACAAAAAGAAAATATACCAAAAGAAATAGGAAGCTATAAGCTAAGTTGATTTTAGTAGGTAGAGTCCACCCTTCTATCTTTCCGTATCTTTCGAGATTTTGACATGGCAAAATATTAAAATCTTTGCAAAAAGGAGTGAGATCAGACCAAAAACATAAATGTTAAAAAAAGAGCCAAGTTCTTCTATTCAAAAACCTTTGTGTAACAAGTCAGCCGTGAAAAGTATACTGAGATCTAAAAGTACGCCAAGTTCTTACTTCATGAAGGTTTAATACCGGATATTTAAAGTAGAATAATATTGAAACGGCTACAATGTAATAGAGAAATTTTATTATTTAATGATTACTGACTAAAATTTGATGGGCTTACTTGGCCCTTATTTTGTATATAAAAAATAGTGATTAATAATACATAGATGTTTTATTGTAAAGGTTTGTCTGACCTTATATATTGAGTCTTTTAGAATCTAGAGCACACATCAGAGCCTAATCTCCTGCAATGCAGAGATAGGTACTCTTGGCGTAAGCTGAGATGGTTCCAGAAACTCTGTTATTATTATTATTATAACTCAGTTTCCCAAAAAAAGTGGTCTATGGGGCATTTAAGTACTCAGGCGGTGATATGTACATATGTATAAGAAAATTGGTACCAAATCAAAACCTTAATAGGGGAAGGGTGCGGAGAATGAAACACTTTTTCCCTGTGATATCAACGAAAACCATAAATTACTTTTATGTTTCTTGACTTCAAAGTTTTTGTGTTCATCGGTGACTGTGGAATACCCTGTAGATTCCGAAATGGAAAACAAATTGGAAGCATTGACTTTTGTTTATTGGTTTGGATATTGAACTTTAAAAAATTACTATCTATGATTACTCGGTTTAATTATGATTTCTATAGTAGATACTATTATCTCTCAAAGACATCGGAAATAATTGACAATATTAATAGTAATGGTGAAAGGGTGACTGAAGAGGAAGACTTTTTTAAGGATTTCGGTATTAGAGTGGTTGAATTAAATCGCGTGAAACTGAAGAATAGTATCGGTTTTTACACAGAAATTTAGTAACCTGAAGATGTTAATATCTGAAGGAGAAGTTGCGGATGATCTACAAGTTTTTTTAAACGTTTCTTGACATTAAAACAAAACAATGAGTTTAAGGCAACTAAACATCCTTATTTAACAGAAGGCCTTTGAAAAAAGCATTACGAATATTTCTGTGCACTGCACTGATAGTTCGACTGTCACACCAGAGGGTTTGGTAATAATTTGCAAGGATATGCCAAAAAAACAGGGGTACTGCTGCGTTTGAGGAAGTAAGGATTTCTTCGAGAGTAAGAGAAACAAAAAGGAAAAAATTAAATGGATTTTGGAAAAGGAGACAAATTAATTCGTTTAGGTAATTTGTAAATATAAGTGCTAAGCGAACTGCTTTATTGCATTCGATCATTAAAAAAAACCTCAGCCAATTAAACTATTGTTAAATTTTTACTAGGTTCGTTAAATAAAACTTATTACTCTTTCTAGTATTTCTTCTTTATTTTTACTTTCCAAATCACAACAATAAATCTCAATTTATAATCAACTCAAATACTTAATTCAAATTAAAATCACACTTGTTTTACACTTTCCACAATCCAATAAGTAGAGTTTTGCACACTTCCGTAATCAAAAATCAACTATGTCCCGCTCACCGTGAACACTTCCTTATATACTCAAATTAGTTGTTCTCGAAGGTTCTTGACTTGGAATGTTCGAGTTGCTTGGAATAAGGGGAAATACATATGGAGGTTCTTGTTTAGATAGTTGTTTGGAATAAGGGGAAATACATATGCCATTGGAAAAGAGTTTTTTTTTGTTCCTTCTATAAAGTAGATATGCAATTCTCAACAGATGGCGCTGTACGAGTATAAAGCTCTGTTTGCAACACTATTTTAAGATCGACTTCGAGTTCTGGACATCTAAAATCCTTCTGAAAAAAAAGAAGCCTATATTAATAATTTTAATATGTAGGTATAATTATAGTTTTTCCCAAACATAGACATCGCCTTCGGAATTCACAATTGTTCGACTGTTCGACGGTGGAACGATTTTTCAGCATTAAAATGGTTATACAAACTTTTAAAAATTTTCCAATATGAAACAAACAATTCAACAAATTTACTTTTTCTTCCATTGAAGTCCGCTTTTTACTTCTATGTTTTAAGATAAGTCAAAAAATGCATTTTTTTGATTCCTTGAGTTAGGTATTCCATATATAAAACCATCCTATTCAAAATAGTAAATTGAATTCTGATTAGTTGTCTTAAAGTCTTTACAGTTCTTAAGAAATAGCGTAATATGACACATTTTAAAATTGCTTGCTAATACTCGTATCATTTAAGTGAGGGAAATTCTAAGACCTTTGATTTGGCATGGAAGTTTAAAGACGATTGATACTAAATGTAGAGTGGATTGACTTTGGAATCAAGTTGATAGTAATAAATAATGATAATAATCATAAGCCATCTATTGCGTACATGATTTAAGTTTTTAAGTGTATCAATAACTTTTATAGGTACATACATATATGTAACTTTATGAAGGAATACTTAAAAACTTTTAGAAGAAGCAGTAAGTAAAATATATTTAAAATATTTAAAATGTGAGATTAAACTTCTATTTCACAAAAATTTCAAGGTTGAATTATGGCTACATGAATCACAAATGAGCATTATTAAAAATATGGACGTGTTATGAAAGATGATCTCAGTTTGTAAATGATTGCGAAAGCTAATTGAATTTTAAATTACAAAAGAAAAGGTTAACTCACAAGAAAAAGTTTGAATACCTGCTTTTAGAAAAGAATAAAAACGGTTTTAAGTTAAAACCTCGTTATCGATAATTATGTTGTGAACCAATCGAATGTTGTTGTTGAAGTTGACATTACGATGATAGCGAAGATCTGTTCGATTACAGCTAAACGGCTCGGTCGATTTTCTTCAAACTTGGTAGATATGGGTTTTAATTTTTTACCAACGGATGTTTTTTGATTTGATTTTTTTTAAGACCAAAAATAACGGTACCTGCCATACGATTTTTTTTTCGAAATTTTATAAATATTTTTTTTTCTCAAAAACTGTCCCAACGATGTAAGAAAAAAATAAAAAAAATTTAATTTAGTTAAACTTAGGTAATGGTTGAAAAAAACTTTTCCAAAAAATGAGTAGTTTTGGTACCCCCCTTGGGACCATTTTTTTTGTTTTTGATTTTCTCAAAAATGGTGCCACCGATTTTGATCATTTTTTTTATGCTTAAGCTTCCCAGCAGTTTGAATATTATTGTGCATTCAAATTTTCCAAAAACATTTTTTTGGATTTTTAAAAAACTTTCAAATTTTTTTTTTGAAAACACAATATTTCGAAAACCTCATGCTCGATTTTTTCAAAATTTGATAAATAAAAGTTTTGAAAAATAATCTACAAGATATGAGAAAAATAAATTCATTTTACCTAAAAATAACGGTACCCTCCATACAAATGTTAAAAAATGGTTTTCTAAAATCGTATTTTTCTCGAAAACGGTTCCGAGAATTTTGCTTAAATTTTTTTTCCATTATTTTTTAATATCTGTAATTTAATAAAAAAAAATTTGAAAACATGATATTACTGACTGTACCTACCATAGAACGATTTTTTTAAATTTTGAATTTCTCATTATCAGCACAACTGATTTTAATGAAATTTCGTAGAGAGAAGCTTCTAAAAAGTTTAAAAAACACTGCATTTCAAAACTTTAAGAAAAATAATTTTTTTTTTATTTTGAAAAAAAAAATTAATTTTTTGTTTTTTGAAAATTCAATTTCTCGAAAACGGCTCAATACTTTTTTTTGTAAATTTAATTTTTATTCATACAATAATAAAAACTTCAAATTGGCGTAGCAACATTTTTTCTTAAAAATGTTTTAAAATTTTCTTATAACGGGTGATTTTTTTGAGGTTAGGATTTTCATGCATTAGTATTTGACAGATCACGCGGGATTTCAGACATGGTGTCAAAGAGAAAGATGCTCAGTATGCTTTGACATTTCATCATGAATAGACTTACTAACGAGCAACGCTTGCAAATCATTGAATTTATGCCCTAGAAAAGTTGGCAGAAAATCCGCTTTTTTATCGACAAATTTTGTTCAGCGATGAGGCTCATTTCTGGTTGAATGGCTACGTAAATAAGCAAAATTGCCGCATTTGGAGTGAAGAGCAACCAGAAGCCGTTCAAGAACTGCCCATGCATCCCGAAAAATGCACTGTTTGGTGTGGTTTGTACGCTGGTGGAATCATTGGACCGTATTTTTTCAAAGATGCTGTTGGACGCAACGTTACGGTGAATGGCGATCGCTATCGTTCAATGCTAACAAACTTTTTGTTGCCAAAAATAGAAGAACTGAACTTGGTTGACATGTGGTTTCAACAAGATGGCGCTACATGCCACACAGCTCGCGATTCTATGGCCATTTTGAGGGAAAACTTCGGAGAACAATTCATCTCAAGGAATGGACCGGTAAGTTGGCCACCAAAATCATGCGATTTGACGCCTTTAGACTATTTTTTGTGGGGCTACGTCTACAAAATAAGCCAGCAACTATTCCAGCTTTGGAAGACAACATTTCCGAAGAAATTCGGGCTATTCCGGCCGAAATGCTCGAAAAAGTTACCCAAAGTTGGACTTTCCGAATGGACCACCTAAGACGCAGCCACGGTCAACATTTAAATGAAATTATCTTCAAAAAGTAAATGTCATGGACCAATCTAACGTTTCAAATAAAGAATCGATGAGATTTTGCAAATTTTATGCGTTTTTTTTTAAAAAAAGTTCTCAAGCTCTTAAAAAATCACTGTTTATAAAACCTTATTTTTTAAGAAACCACTACAAAGACTTATAATTTTTGTTCTTGCATAAATCTGTATTTGCTTGAATGTCATCCTATTTAACTACTAAAGAAGTTTTTTTAGTCATTTAAAAATGAATTTTATGCTTATGAACAGTTTCTCTGGTACAGTAAAACCCGCTTAAGAGAAACGGCAAAATGTCAGTCTTTCTTTCACTTAAGCAGGTTTTTCACTTAAGTGAAAAATAATTTCACTTAAGCGGAGTTCGGATAAGTGAAAAAAAAAATTCACTTAAGCGGATTTAAAAATTCCATTAAGCGGAGATTTAATGCTAGAAACAATATTTTTTTTATCTTTTGAACTTGCCTTGAAAGAAGTTAAATAATTCAATTTTTTTTTTTCACTTAAGAGAGTTTTTTTCAATGAAGTATATTAAAAATTAACTGAAAATATGTTTCAGTTATCCGGGTTTTTCACTTAACCCTAGAAAGGTAATCATAATTTTTTAGTACGTTAAAGGTAATCATTCGTCGAATCGACGAAGTAAAATTTAAATGCAATTTTTTCGAAAAGTTATTAACAAATTCTTGTAGATGTTAATAATTTATTTTTATGAAGCTTTTCTTTTAATAAAAACACACTTTTCATTTTATTTTTTTAGATTTGTGACTTTTTATTCTAATTAAAGATCTTTGAAGAATCTATGAGAAATTTAAAAAAGAAAAAATGATGTTCGTCTAATCGACGAAGATTACCTTTCTAGGGTTAAGCGGAGTGTTATAAGGGAAAGTGGTCGGAAAATATTTGGGGATGAAGAAAGTGTTTCAGGTAAGCGGGTTTTTTTCTTAAGCGGGTTTCTCTTAAGCGGGTTTTACTGTAACATTAATTTTTGAAATTCTTAGTCTTTTAGATAGGAGCAAGTTCGTCCGACCCAGTCGTGCATTTTATTTTTTTCTGAATTGGAATGACACGTTTAAACAAAGGTTTTAGCTTTGCACCCCTACATCATTTGGTGATGGACATTGAAACCATGTTTATATACAAACTGTTTGATGCATTATTTTCGATAAAAATATTGGCGCACAATTTTAGTTGAATTAGTACGACGATGTTAAAAATCTGTTAGGTTAAAACAACGATTTTGCAAATTCTAATCGAATATAGCTAGCATCATACTTACTCTACTCTTTTGATAAATTTAAATAAATTTAAATAATTGGTGATTTTAAATTAAACGAGTTCGATTTTTTTTACGAATGCATAACTTGCCTTATAGTACCTATAAGTCACAAGTAAAAAATAAAACGATACGATGTGAATATTAATTCAAGACGGAAATTATGAAAAAGTCACTAAAAATTCTTTACCAAAAATGATAGATGAAGTGCGTACCCTTAAAAATCAGTCATGTAAAAAGTTCGGTAAAAATTTGCAGTTTTCTTTAAAAGTCCCAAGTGTTGGCTCGAATTCGCGCTTTACCTAAACTCCTAAAAATTAGGAAATTGACTAAGAACGATAATTCCACGCGTATACGGCTGGTAACAAGTCATCAATTTAGCGAGATGAAGATTTTAAGTAATACTTCTGTTAAACAATTTTGAATTTTGTAAAAGATTCAACATTTTGCTTTTGAACCATTTTATTTTTAAACTGGAAATGAAACTTCAGACAGAAGGTAAATTAACGAAATTTTTTCATCGTTATATTGATAATATTCTTAAAGTAAACATTTTTAAAACGTGTTAAACAGTCAATGTGAATCCATAAGTGCACAGTTGAATTTACTCAAAAAGAAATGATTTTTGATTTTTGGCCTTACTTCATTTACTTCAAGAGCCTTGACAGTCTAAATTCCGGAACTTTGGGTACGGCCGATGATGTCGATATCACCCGGATATCTTGATAGTTTAACAGATTTGTTAAATTTATTGCGGTAGGTGTTAACATCAGCCCCGTCCACATTTTGCTTCAGAGTGAGATTGAAGAAGTCAAATGATACTCGTAGCACATCTCCTTCTTGAAATTCTGTGTATTTTGGAAAAGATCGAAAGAGCTATTCTCTTGTTGCAATGTAAGGTGGAACTTACTAGATAGGTATTTCCAGAATCCCGACTTTGGTCATTGCCGTATAGAATTCCTGATGATAAATCCTAGTATGCGGCTTTGAAGTCGATAAAAAAAGGTGTTGAGCCTCGAATTGCAATTCGTTGGTCTTTTCAGGAATTTGCTTTATATAAAAATTAAGTATGTGGTCGATCTGTCGAACTAAAAGCTCAACTAATATTTGCTGAATGGTCACGTGTAATAGATATAGAGAATTGTTTCTCTTAATTCATTAGTTAACCTAGTTTATAATTCATTTTTATATTTATGATCACTAATATTAAACCCTTCTTTTAAACACATACAAAAAAGATTGAAGGTAAGAGAAAATTATATAAATGTGTTTATGATTAAAATCGGAAAGTGCAATAAATCTAATCGTAATTTATGGCTTTATTTGTGGCCGAAAATCTGTTATTAATAAATGTTATTTAATGAAAACGTTCAAAATCCTTCTTTAAAACCCAAATTAGGTTTCTTCCCACCTATAGTAGAATTATGTTTTCCTGTCAAACTTATTGCCGATTTCAATTGATCCAACATTGAAACAAAACATTGAAAAGTTAGAAAAGCTTAATGGTTTCTTATCACATAGATATAATTTAAAACAATATAAATCCCAGGAACCGTGATTCAAAATGAAGCTATCAATTATTTTAACCACACATGTTGAACCAATAATTGCGGGATTTTTTTAATCAGTATAGTACTTGAAGTAAAAAATCATGGAATTTCCAATTGGAATATTTGTACTTACATATGCTTTATACGGCAAGTATTGGTTTCGAGTAAAAAATAATCCAAGCTTTTCATTAAAATATTGCAATGATGGAAAATTACAAAAATGGTTTTCTTCAAATCTTCCATCCGTCAACCAGTTTATCTGAGTGTTTTTGCATGAGCATGTGCACATCCAGATGAACTTCCATCTTTTCATATTGTCTGTGAAACATATCAACAATTTTGATTAAACTTCTTACTTTTGATTTCTTTAGTTTTTTAGTAGGGTTCCTTATTTTTGGGTTATTTCCTTATAAAAGATTATTTCCAAGAAATGTCATTCTATACCTTTCGAAGGTTGGACATCTATGGTAGCCAAGTGCGCATAAGCCATTTGTATTTTGCTTAGAAAGCTCTTTCATTGAGCTTGAGAAGTCTACAACAAGCTTTTAAGATGAGGAAAATCATGTCTTGAGGTTTTAAGACTTTAAAGTAGATTGCAAGTTATCAACGTAGAATTGGAACTGATTAGTATTGTTGATAAAGCCATTTCAATATTTTCCCTTAAGATTTGATAATGGAATTGTAAAAAATCCTTTACACTCATTTTCATTTGGAAAAAAAAATCCATTGATCCTACATAGAAAAGATTTAGCCATCCCTTAGCGCAGAACAACTGCCTATTAATGACAAATTTTTGGGTAGCCTTTGGGAAGATGCATTGTTTTCCGTATATTATAAAAATTTAGTTAAGGGTTGTTAAAAACGCCTTGGGAAGTCCTGTTTCGACATTTAAAATGTTACCTATGCGTTTTCTCTGGTGTGGTGGGAGAAAATATATTTTCATAAAAGAATCCTTCTCTGTGTTCTCTAAATCCAAATACTGGAGCACAATACATGACAGATCTCTTAGCATCACCAGTTTTAAATTTTGTTGAGTGTTGGACTGATTTATCGTATTTAGTGTGCAGATCATTAACATACAGAACACAAATTTTTGGAAGGAAGGAATCTGACAAGCCATTATCAACCATCCCAAACAGGAGCAGACACGTCTCCACGTAAAATGATTTGATAATTTTAATCATTTTCATAGAGATTCCTAGGACAGTAAAATAATATGTTTCTGTTAATATAATCGAAAGCAGCTAAAATGGATATAATATATTCGATTTCTTAAACGAGTTTGGGACGATTGCAGTTTCAAATAATTCAACAAATAAGTTTATACATTTCAATGACTATAGACGGACTTCAGTGCCCGATTAAGCCAGCGCGGGGCCTGTAGCAAATTCTATCAAGGGGCCCTTAGACTGTTTTAGGTTAGGCACTTATCAAGTTTATGGTATTAAATAAAACAAAACTGTTACAAACAAACTTTTCTTGATTTAATTTTGGAAAATTTATAAATAATGCTGTTGATATCGACTTCTCGGGGTAAATCATGTTCAATATTCATTAAAGTGAGGAGATTAAGACGTTGTTGGCTCATCGTGTTCCTCAATTCATTTTTAACACGTTTTAATGTTGAGAAAGATCGTTCACCACTGAATTGGTGATCATGAGAGACCAATAAATGCGCAAAGCAATTTCAACGTTCGGGAAACAAGATTGTAAAGAATTATTTATCAACAGCTTGTAAACCTGCATTTCCAGAGCCTCGTGATTCCTGCTGTCAATAATACCAGCCACATCAGAATTGAGCATTGAAGCGAATTGCACTAATTCGTTGCCCAGACTGTCCTCCAAATCATCTGCGTAAGCACTTACTATGGTTGCAGATTTTCAATTTCTTCTGGTGGAAGAGATTTTTTATGAAGGTTTTTATAATACAAATTCTATATACTACTGAAATAAATCAGCCAAGTAGAAGACTTAGCACTATTAATGGACTTGTTGAATTATTGATTCAAAATAGCTTTTATTGCTTTTAGTCCACAAAAATTGGCGTTTCGTCCGGGTGATCGCACATGGACTCATCAGTTGGCTATGAGGACCTTGTCAATACGCAATTTTTATTGAATTCAGTTCATCTTACATTGATTTTTTGACAAAAATCCAATGTGAACTATATCCAACCAAGATTAAAATTGTAATCATTAACGTTGAAATATTTTGCTATTTTCAACAAAAATTCAACAAATCCATTAATAGTGCTAAGTCTTCTACTAGGCTGATTTATTTCAGTAGTATATAGAATTTGTATTATAAAAACCCTCATATAGAATCAATGCTCGGCCACGGGCAAAATATTCCAACGTTAATGATTATAATTTTAATCTTGGTTGGATATAGTTCACATTGGATTTTTGTCAAAAAATCGATGTAAGATTAACTGAATTCAATAAAGATTGCGTAGGTATTGACTAGGTCCTCACAGCCAACTGATAAGTGTATGTGCGATCACCCGGGCGAAACGCCAGTTTTTGTGGACTAAAGGCCAAAAACGCTATTTTGAATCAGTAAGAGATTTTAGCTCTCGGAATATTACGAAAATGCCAGCAATTTTATTATAACTGTTCATATACGTTTACCTAAAGCAGTAAGTACGTTATCAATGGTGACAATAAATACCTGAATTTCATACCGTTGTCCAATTTGCGTTTGGTGCGGTGCGAAACATGATTTTTGGTAAGACAAGCAGATAGAAAAATAAAATTTTAGTCGATCATTTTGATGCAAATATTTTCTTCTTAGTAATTGTGACTAAATCTAATATGTAAATAATACTTTTTTATGGTCAGAAAAGGTTGGTGCGCGGGGCCCCCAAATGCGCGGGGCCCGTAGCATTTGCTACTCTTGCTTCGTGGCTAATCCGGCACTGACGGACTTGCATTTTTATATCCATGCCTATGAATTTATAAGTTTTTGAAGACGATATTCAATAATAAACTTTACCAAGCTCCAAAGTGCTGTTTAACTGAAGCGTTATTTAGTTTTTGTTAAATACTTAACTTTACTTAAATGTTTGGAACTTAGGTGTTTTATTAACAAAATTTGTTCGTAATAATTTCTTGTTTTCTTTCATTTAAAATATTATTTTAGTTTAATAAAGACCTTTTTAATTATCACTTTCGTATTTTTATTTCGCTAAATTTATTGATTTTTAGATCGCTTCAACTAATAATCTCAATAGACGTGTTTTGAATTCAGGTGCTGATAAAATGTGTATCTCTCTAGCAATCTCCACTTTTATTTGGTTCAATTAACATTCCTAAGTTTTGGGTGTTTGCTTCATATATATATATTGGTTTTGATACCATAACAACGATATTAAATGTTTTATTACTATTTAATGGCAAAAATAACTGTAATGTACTCTTTTGAATTTCTTTATACCAGCACATTACACATAATAATATTATTAGCTAATCAGCTTTTCTTGAACGCATCAAAGTGTCAATCTTTATCATTTTTTGTGAGCTTATCACCTATTCCTTTTCAGTATTCTATATATATTCAAAAACTTAGAGAACGCGAAAAACAAAGCAGTTACGCGTTGCAAATTAACTAAACTAAGACCTTAGAAGACCGCGAAAATTTCCTTGGGTTAAGAAAAGAATTTGCATTTTTTAGTAGCTTCTTGTATAAGCAAAAAGAAAAACTTCTTTATTCCCACAATGCATGGAATATGATGGTCTTAAGTCGAATGATTTAAAATCTTCTTGCTAATTTTTTTCAAACATCATACAATTATGATACCATTCCAAATGTTGATGAGTTATATTCTGATTTTTCACAAATAACTGATTTTTCTCTCACTCAATTGTCTGAAAGTGATGTTTTCAGATGCTAAAACGAGTTAGATGTATCTAAAAAAGCAGGATATGATTCAATACCACCTATACTTTTAAATCTATGGTCCTCTCCGTCTCCACTCTGCTCGGTAAGAAATTCCAGACCGCTATACCAAAACTTTTTGAAAAAATGATCACGGAACAACTCTATTTTTCAATTAAAAATGCACTCTCCTCCAAACAACATGGTTTGTAAAACGTCTTTCAACTAGTACTAGTACTAGTATGTATTTTTACTAATTTTTGCATTAATACGAGTAAAATAGAAGAATGGTTTGCCTCATTTAGAATACTGTAGCGTAGTTTGGTCCACCTTTTCATGAGAACAGTAACTTTGAGAATAGAAAGGACACAGAAAAGATTTACGCGTTTTGCTCTAAGAAAACTTAACTGGTCTATGGTCTATGATTGTAATTGTAATAATTATGTAATCAGCCGATATTTATATCCCTTGATGAAAGAAAGAAATAAAAAAAATAAAAAGGTACCGAACTCTCAATACTTAACGAAAAGAGAGATCTCGGTATCATCTTTGATTCGAATTTCTGCTTTAAATCCCATATAGACTTTGTAGTTGCTAAAGCGAACTCTATGTAAGGTTTCATTAATCGGAACTCTAAAGAGTTCACAGATCCTTTTACTCTTCGATCTCTTTTCTTTGCTTATGTAAGTGTAAGATCATCGTTGGAATATTGCTGTGTAATTTGGGATCCATTTTATCAAGTTCATTCTATAATAGGATTAAAAACATACAAACATTTTTTTTTCGAATCGTACTACATCGTCTAAGCTGGCATATTCATACCCCAACTTATAAAACTCGGTGTCAACTTCTTGGCCTACAATCTTTTGTCGTTCGTCGTAAAAATTTTGCAATAATATTTTTGAACGATATTATTACTCGTACATCACCTATAAATTGCCCTCTTCTTTTGTTTCTTGTAAATGTGTATGCTCCGTCAAGGCATCTGCGATCCCGTTTCCTTTTTAATGAACCTCATCATCGGGTAAATTATGGTCTCAATGACCATTTTTTAGCAAAAAAATTTGTGTTCGCTAGTCTGTAAGATTATATATGTATTATGACATTTGTATAAATCTGCTTGATGAAATAAATAAATAAAAAATTGCATTATAAACTTTGGCAAAAACTGCATTGCATTTTTTTTCGAAAATTCAATATTTAAAAAATTGTGTTTTTTCTTAATAAAACTAACAATTTAGAGGAAACTAAATTCAATGTAAAATCATAAAAATGGATGTATATGATAACTTAAGTTAATTCTTATTTGTCCTTCCTCAATTATTTTGGTGCGAATTAACAAAAAGTGGAAGACATACCATACAAGAGATAATCGTTTTTAGTTTGTTTCTCCAAAGTCTTTACGAGAGGTATCTCAGAAAGATATATACGAGTAGACAGGGAGTTTCCATTAAACGAACGTAGACGTCATTGTATATCGTAAATAATAATTCTTGCAATAAATTGATATCATGCACTTATCTTGGTGGGAATATACAAAATAGAAATAGGTAGAACTACTGGTACTTTTATATGGAAAATTAAAAAAAGAAGATTAAAAATTATTTTTTCCTCGAATGCTCGTAGTCTTATCAATTATCCAATACATATTTACCTAGTTTTGAGCAACTTAAACTATATATGTAGTTTTTTTTCATTGTTAATTATTAATATTGAATGCTTTGATTAGGGCATACAATTTAAGACAGGCAATTTTTTTTATAAGTCAAAGGAAAAAAACGCAGAAAACTTTGTTAAAAATAGATTGATTGGCCTTGATATAAGTAAAATATTCGGCCTAATTGTATTACATTAAAAATATCTAATAGACTCTTTAATTGAATTTGAATAAACAATTATGTACGAGTATGTTCATATCAATACATTCACAATAGATTTATTCTTAGGTGATTGTACAATTAACAGTTAATTAAAAATGTTGATATTTTGTGACGATAATAAGTTTTTTGATTATTAGGAAATATCTTGTTGATATGGGAGATAACTTGTCGATATTTGACATTTGCAATAGATATACCACTTTAAAATGTATTGATCTAAACGGGAGATATACTCAAACATTTTTATTGTTTCGCACATTCAAGTAACGCTGTTTGATAAATATAGAAAATTGGGAATACGCTACGAGTATATTGTATTCCATAATTTGTTAAATGACACAAAATTAAAAAAAAAAACTTGGAATTGAGAACAATTTAAATATGTACATGTACATTCATTAAAAGTGTCATAATTTCTCTTCACAGAAAGTATTTTTAGTTGAAAGCCTTTCACTGAACCAGCTTTTCCAAACGCCACTCGGAAGAAATTAAAAAAATATCATAACCCTTATATACATTTATGTAGATTGAAACAGCGAAGACCTAACTTTAATCTGTATCTGTGTACATATATGTATGTATGTACATATGTACATACATATGTTTGTAAAGGGTGGTTAAATTTTAAGGGCCGATGTTGGATGTGAACCACACCTAAACGTCAAGTTTTTTTTTGCATTTCATTTGACATTTCTCAATTTGAACCAAGGAAAGATACACAATCGAGCAACGCGTTAAAGTTATTCAGGCTTATTATGAAAATGGGCGTTCAAATCAAAACGCATATCGGTCACTTCGTAATTTTTTTTTGATAAATTTAACCGTCCAAATGTGCGTACAATCGGAAAAATCGTGCAAAAATTTGAGCAAACCGGGTCTGAAGGAGATGTGAAAACAACAGTGCATGCTCGTACAGCTCGTACTGCAGAAAATATTGCTGCTGTTCGCGATAGTGTGGCTGAAGAGCACCGCTCACGCTCGTCGTTGATGAACATTATGCATAAAGACTTGCATTTACACGCTAACAAGGTGCAATTGACTCAAGAACTAAAGCCTCTTGACCATTTCAAGCGTCGTCAATGGTCAGAATGGCGGCAAGAAATGGCAACAGTGGATGATCAATTTTCGAAGAAAATCATCTTCAGTGATGAGGCACATTTTCACCTCAGTGGATTCGTCAATAAACAGAATTGCCGCATTTGGGCGAATGTTAATCCAAGAGTGATTTTCGAAAAACAAATGCACCCACAAAGAGTGACTGTTTGGTGCGGTTTATGGACTGGCGGCATTATCGGGCCTTATTTTTTGCAAAATGAGGCCGGTCAGGCAGTTACTGTGAATAGTGTTCGCTATCGTGAGATGATAATGAACTTCTTATGGCCCGAATTGGGAGATATGGATGTGGACGATGTGTGGTTTTAACAGGACGGTGTCACTTGCCACACAGCTAACGAAACAATGGCTCGTTTGCGCGACAAATTCAATGGCCGTGTTATCTCACGTGGTGGCGATGTCAATTGGCCGCCCCAAGATCATGTAATTTGACACCGTTGGACTTCTTTCTTTGGGGTTATTTGAAAGAAAAGGTGTACGTCGATAAGCCAGCAACAATTCAAGAGCTAAAGGATGAGATAATTAGGCACATTATCGGCATAGAACCTCAATTATGCCTCAGCGTCATCGAAAATTTGGAGGTGTGCCCCCGAGGTCGCGGCAGCCATTTGGCCGATGTTTTGTTCTATACATAATTGAACCATACCAATATTATCATAATAAAAAGAAATGACAATAATTTCCTAAATAATTTGTTTTATTCAAAATCAACATCGGCCCTTAAGATTTAACCACTCTTCATATTAAGAGTGCTGTGTGTGATAGCAGTGATAGTTTATGATACGTAAATATATTTTTGTTAATGGTACATATTCTCAAAACAAATTTGATATTTCCCGTTGTCAATTAAACGCCATTTACCTATCGAACGCAACGAGATGTAAATGAAAGAATAGTTTTCTTTAAAATCGCTCAATCATGTAGCCGGTGCCGTGAAATAAGGCCAAGTGAAATAAGGCCAACTTTCAAAAATTGGCCTTATTGCACTTTGATAAAGTGAAATAAGATCAATTTTCAATAGTTGGTCTTATTTCACTTTGACAAAGTGAAATAAGGTCAAATGATTTTGACCGCGAAGCGGGCCACCCAAGGTACTTTTGCCCAAGAAAACCAAGAACGTCGGCCCCCGATAAACAATTATGTATTATACGAATCTAACGGCCAAAACTACTTTTTTTGTTTTTAACAAAACATTTAATGCTTTGCCTTAAGTCACAAACAGATTTGGTCTTATGTCACTTTGTAAAAGCAACATAAAGCCAAATTTTTTTATGAAATTAAATATAAAAATGCAGTTCGGCCTTAATTCGCTTTGTCAAAGTGCAATAAAACCAACTGTTGAAAGTGAAATAAGACCAATTAGGTCTTACCCCACTTTGTAAAAGTGCAATAAGACCAACTGCTGAAAATTGGCCTAATTTCACTTTATAAAAGTGCAATAAGGCCAATTTTTGATAGTTGGCCTTATGTCACTTGGCCTTATTTCACGGCACCAAATAAGCCTTCAATGGTGTAGCAGGTTTTTAACCTAGCTGTTAGAAAATAACTGTTTTTAATTGCAACACATTTGTAATGGGAATAACAATATTCCTTAATATTAATTAAAAAATTTGCACTGGAGATTTTGATCAGACTTCACGTAAAAAAGTGGGTCTGGAAATTTCGTCTGTCTTTCTATTCTACTACAGCTTTTCTTTAAACTTGATACTTGATTTTTAAAATAAACTTAAAAAGATTAAAAATAAAACATTGCATATTAAAACTGAGAAATGAAATTTTATAAATAACAAAAACTTAAAATTGGGAACCGATATTTTTACTAAAAAAATGTATACATAAAAATATAAATTAAAAATTGTTATTCTTCCATAAATTCAATTTGCTAATGAAATTCTGTTTTTAGCTCCAACTGCTAACAAAATTGTAAACTTATAAATGTCAATCTGGCAGACGGCAAAGCCATGCTTTAATGATTTTTTGTACATATGAATCAATGTAAATTGTATGTTTTTTGAATCAGATAATAAATCTCTAATCTCTACAGATTCCAAGTATATTAAGCATAAGAGCATATCCGTGCGATCCAGTTGTGCATTTTATTGCTCAAAATTTTGATGATAAAGCTGAAGTTTCAAGTTTCGAATTGTAGTTTGTGTGCTACTTTGACTGTGCTTTGACGTTGTGGTCATAATTCTATTCGTGCGAAAACTCAGTTTCCAAAACTCTAACATATCTGCTTTTCAAAAGTCTCTACATTTGCTGTACTCCAAAACTCTTTTATAATTTTCAGTTTATGCTATATGCATACAAACAAATTGTTCAGGTACGGTTTTCATTACAGCCAGTGAGAAGTTTTTGTAGTGGGAAGGTGTACGTCGCTATCGCTTTCATGTTCTTCATATGCTTGAAACCAGATTTATGAGATGTAATTTGGTGTGTTGTGTTGATATCCCTCGTGTTTATAGGAAGTTCATAGGACTTCGGCACCTCCTTGCCGAAACAATATTTCAGAAGTGCTAGTATCTAGTTGCACATTGCCCGATTTATGTTCTTTATTACGACGCTGTAGGAGTTTTCCTGGGATTCTAAGCTTGTGTTGCAGATCAGCTTCAGAAGCTCACATTCTTTCTTAAAATGCATAGGATAACCCTATAGAGGCGTTTTTCTTATTTAGTTCAGAGCAGAGTCTGAGTTGTCAAAAAAATAAACAGTGTTTTTTTTTCGTTCTGAGTATGTTCCGAGCGTTTTCAGAGTGCGCTCTAAGAGCTCAGAATAAAATAACTGAGCAGACAGAGTTAAATGCTTAACACAAGCATTTGACAGATGAAAATTTAAAAAAAAAGTGACAGCTAAGTGTTCAGGTGTGTTTCAAAAACAAATCAGAGCAGCATGCTCGGTTCAGAGGATGTCCAGAACATGCTCGACATGATTGGATTCTGTTAAGAGCTCTATTCTGAACTAAAAGAGAAAAACGTATCATATGAACACTTTGAGCTGAATAAATGGGCATGCTTCCCTCCGTTGGTTGATCCATTGAAGAGCTCCACTGGCAACCCAAATCTCTGCAATCGTATTCCGGCAAGGCTCCACAACAAATTCTTTCTTCACGAGATCAAAAACTTCTTCTTTTAAAGGTTGTTCAGAAAGAGGAACTGCATCAAACATATTAGATATAAGTATGTTCTGCATGGTGGAATTTGTAAGAATCAAAACTAGGCGCTCAATTCTCAGCTTACAGATTAGTTTTATAATCAAAAAATTGAATAAGAACTCTTTTCTCGTTTACAATTTCATTGTAATCGAATCAACCCTTACCATTGAACATTAACAGCAAATTCATGCAATCCAGTAATACATTTCATTTTTATTGATAACAAATACATCGATCGATCGATTAAAATTTTCTTTAACTCCTGTGCGTTTGTTTAGACTGCGATGGATCAGCCATTATCTTTAATCGTTAAATCGATAAATTATGCCTATAAAAAGAGGTCGCATTGTTTTTAAGTCACGTATTTCGTAAATCCACTTTTAACGTGTACGACTGTCCAGTCGGTGAACGAATAACCGATTAATTTAGTTTATCATGGGTGGTCATTTCCTTTTGGGAGTGTGTATAGCTCTCCTTACCGTTTTAGGATACGCGGAGTGTTCAAATTATGGAAATTTTGGATCAGTGGATTTAGAGCCTTCACCTTTTAAAAGTGATTTTTCTTATGCTTTTTTCAAAGAAGCACACGAATTGATTGCCTTTAACTCCTCAAGCAGAGCTAATGATAAAATTGGTGATCTTTGTAAAAGCCATTTGGAGAAGATTTATAGTGGAATAATGGACTTCCAGGAATGGGCTTTGGAGTGTAAGATCTTTTTGTTAGTGTTATATTAAAAAAATTAAATTCAATCAATAAGAGAGCAAGTGACAAAGTGAACAACTAAGAGTGAATTATTTTATAATTTAAATAAATTATTTATTGCATAATTACCCAAACATAAAAATCGAATATATCTTTAATGGTTCATACAATATTTTATAACTAAAAAAATTGTGAATTAGTTAGTCTAAAAGTTCGTATTGCCACTTTCTGAAAAGGAACTTTACTACAGCCATAAAATAATAAAATAAAATAAAATGATACTTTTCAAACAATAATCTGGTAAACAGAAGTTGCATTATAAGCTTATATGGGCATGCAATCAACATCGACATATACATATGTATGTACCTATAAGTATGTTAAGCAAGATTGAATTTGATGTATAGGTCATTGTTTAATTTCAAAGGGATTTCAAGCTTGTCACCAGAAATACAAATACCAATCCCCATATATGGTGCATCATAAATTAATAAATAAATTGTATTTATCAATCGTACTTATATATCTTAGCGTTATATTGATAGTCTAAGGGTAAGACTATTAATAGGTCTCAACACTTTTTTTTTTCAATTCTTATAGTGAAAGAAAAGTTAAAACGGAATTTACCCAAATAGTTGTGTTATAATTAAATAATGTTTTGTTTGAACTTAAGGCTATCTTAATTTATTTGTAGATTTATCTTAAGATCCATAAAACTTTGGAAAGATAATAGGAAAATTTATATTAAAAAAGACCTGAAATATTTGTAGGGCCTTGAAAATGGATTGATATTATTGATTAATAAAACAAACGTAAACTTAAAAAATAAAAAGCCTTGAATATTTGAAATTTGTTGACAGGCACCTGCAATGCATTTTTTTTTATTAAAATCTTGGTGTAATTAAAAAACGTTTGAAAGCATGTGTTTTGATTCGCCTCTTTGGTGTGTGTTCGCTCATAAAAATTGTTCTTTATAACTTTGAATAAAAATGTTTGCAGCTCGGTACGATTTCAGTATAATATGTAGATCCTATATCTTCACTAAAAATCTAAATGAGAGTTAAGATATTAAACTTTGGCAACAGCCTGCATCCAGCACTTTGCGCGATGCCATTAACGTAAAATATTATGTTTTTTTTGAAAACTCAATATTTCAAAAATTATTTTTTCCTTAAAAGATAAGACTTCTAACTTTGAGAAAATAAAATTAAATGTAACAAATTATGAATGGATTGTTACGACAATATAAGTTGATTCTTATTTATCCTTTCTTAATTATTTTGGTGCAAATTCACAAAAAGTGGAATGCAGAAGATTGTTGTAAGATCAATTTATTGTTTTAAAAAAACACCATCATTGTTGACGTCATTACTCAATGTTAGTCGTAAATCTTGCAATAAATTGAAAACATGCTCTTATCTTGGGGATTATTAATAATAGAAATATGTAGAACTACTCCTACTTTTAGATATGTTGATTGAAAATTAAAAAAAAAGATTAGAACTTATTTTTTCGTCAAATGTTCGAAGTCTTATCAATTATTCAATACATATTTACCTATTTTCTAGCAACTTAAACTATATTTTTTTTTAAAAACTATTGTTAATCTTTAATATTAAATGTAGTGATTGGGGTATAAAATCTAAGATCGATAAACATTTTTTTAAGTTATAGAAAAAAAACGCAGAAGAGTTTGTTAAATAAAGATTGCTTGGCCTTGATACTAGTAAAATTTCGGTACAAATATCTGATGGCCTGATATCAGTCTGAGACATCTGTTTTAAAAATTTAAAATTAGTAAAATGCGATTTAATAATACTGTGCAGTTTCAAAATCATTTAAAATAAAGTCGCTTTCAAATGAAATATTGCAAACAAGATTTGATTATGTAGCAAATATTTTTTTTTAACTTTTAAATTAAATTTGAATGAACAATTATGTATGTAAGTATATCAATACATCCACAATAGATTTATTCGTAGGCGGACAAACAAAAAAAAAATGAATATAAGTTAAGTAAATAATAACTTATTCATTTTTTTGTTTGTTACAAAATGTCAATGTTTATTTAATTATAACATCCCCTGAAGAGGACAGCAATCCCTGTCGAAACGTTGGGAACAAATCAATGTAACTTTGTTTCATTGCCAATTCCAGTGACCAAAAAAGCCGAAGGAAGAGGAATACCTCATCCACCAACAAATATTAACAGTTAATGAAAAATGTTGATATTTTGTGACGATAATAACAATTGAATTTTTTTTGATTATTAGGAAATATGTTGTTGATATGGCAGATAACTCGTTGATATTTGACACTTTTGCAACAGATATACAACTTTCAAATGTATTGATCTATGCGCGAGATATACAAAAACTTTATTATTTCGCACTATCAAGCAGCTCGGTGTGGTAACTATAGAACATTCCGGCACACTGTATTTCATAAATTTTTTAACCCAGTAGCTGCCACTGTACTCAATTGAGTACAGTATTTTGTTAAATTTCAACTGTATTTTTTTTTTTAAAGTGGGCTTTGATTTTAATTTATTTCGATTGGAAAGCAATTATTGACAATCATGTGCTTTGATACTGGCAGTGAATTTGTCGAGTTTGAAAAGCATTTTCAAGGTTTTTCATGAACTTTTGTGTCGAGTATTTCTTGTTTGAAGCAATTTGGTGACTTTGCGAGAGTAAAATGTTAGTAAAAATTTAATTTTTTGAATAACATTTGAATAATGGATTCTAATCTTTAGATTTTGTATCTAGAAAAACATTGCGTATAAATTCCAAACAAACATTTTTTTCTTCTGCATGGTAGGTCGTGAATAAAAGTGGTGTACTCAATTGAGTACACTGGCCAAAACCATTTTAAATTTGTTTCTAACTGGATTTGCAGAGAAATGTCTTTTTCAACTATAAACTGAAGTAGCTTTTATGGCAGGCGTTTTCCCAACCTCTACATGGCTCTTGAAGATATTCCAGATGATGGAAATGAAATAGATAATAGTGGTTATTCTACCATTTGTTGATATCCAATGACCAGCCGTGACCTTATGGCTACTTTACGCATAAAAGGATTTAGTGCAACAGGTACGATTCGGAACAATAGAACGAAAAAATGTCCACTAAAATCCATGAAAACGGTAATAAAAGCAAATTTTGGTTACTTTCATAACAAATTTGGCAAAAATAATAATATCTTGTTAGCTTGTTGGAAAGATAATGCTGTTGTAACCGTTGCAACAAACTACGACAACTTGAAACCACTAGGAAAAGTCAAGAGATGTTCATCAACAAAAAAATAAATAGTTGTCATTCCTCAGCCAAAGCCTCTAGTTGCATACCACAAAGGCATGGGTGGTGTCGACCTTCATGACCAATTTGTGAACAACTACCTCACAAAAATAAAGGGTACAAAATTGTAATGGCCATTATTCACACACATGCTAAACTCAGTGCCGGATTAGCCATGAAGCAAGAGTAGCAAATGCTACGGGCCCCGCGCATTAGGGGGCCCCGCGCACCAACCTTTTCTGACCATAAAAAAGTATTATTTACATATTAGATTTAGTCACACTTACTAAGAAGAAAATATTTGCATCAAAATGATCAACTAAAATTTTATTTTTCTATCTGCTGGTCTTACCAAAAATCATGTTTCGCACCACACCAAACGCAAATTGGGCAACGGTATGAAATTCAGGTATTTATTGTCACCATTGATAACGTACTCACTGCTTTAGGTAAATGTATATGAACAGTTATCATAAAATTGCTGGCATTTTCGGAATATTCCGAGAGCTAAAATCTCTTTCTGATTCAAAATAGCGTTTTTGGCCTTTAGTCCACAAAAACTGGCGTTTCGTCCGGGTGATCGCACATGGACTCATCAGTTGGCTGTGAGGACCTTGTCACGCAATTTTTATTGAATTCAGTTCATCTTACATCGATTTTTTTGACAAAAATCCAATGTGAACTATATCCAACCAAGATTAAAATTATAATCATTAACGTTGGAATATTTTGCCCGTGGCCGAGCATTGATTCTATATGAAGGTTTTTATAATACAAATTCTATATACTACTGAAATAAATCAGCCTAGTAGAAGACTTAGCACTATTAATGGATTTGTTGAATTTGTTGAAAATAGCAAAATATTTCAACGTTAATGATTACAATTTTAATCTTGGTTGGATATAGTTCACATTGGATTTTTATCAAAAAATCAATATAAGATGAACTGAATTCAATAAAAACTGCGTATTGACAAGGTCCTCACAGCCAACTGATGAGTCCATGTGCGATCACCCCGACGAAACGCCAATTTTTGTGGACTAAAAGCCATAAAAGCTATTTTGAATCAATAATTCAACAAGTCCATTAATAGTTCTAAGTCTTCTACTTGGCTGATTTATTTCAGTAGTATATAGAATTTGTATTATAAAAACCTTCATATAAAATCTCTTCCAGCAGAAGAAATTTAAAATCTGCAACCATAGTAAGTGCTTACGCAGATGATTTGGAGGACAGTCTGGGCAACGAATTAGTGCAATTCGCTTCAATGCTCAATTCTGATGTGGCTGGTATTATTGACAGCAGGAATCATGAGGCTCTGGAAATGCAGGTTTACAAGCTGTTGATAAATAATTCTTTACAATCTTGTTTCCCGAACGTTGAAATTGCTTTGCGCATTTATTTGTCTCTCATGATCACCAACTGCAGTGGTGAACGATCTTTCTCAACTACAGGCCCCGCGCTGGCTTAATCCGGCACTGGCTAAACTCAATGATGGTGAATGCTTGAGAACTCCATTGTCTGAAAAACAAAGAAAACCGGGTTCTCCTTTCATTTGTTAGGACCATAGGAAGAACTTATTTACGCTCAGAGTCGTCAAAAAAAGCTCCAAATAAGCCAAATGTACTACAAAGTGTTGTTCGCAGCAACGGAGAACATTTCCCTGAAAAAATAAAAAAACAACTACGGTGCCACATTTGTCACAGCAGGGTTCGAGAGATTTGTGAACCGTGTCGAACCACTCTTTGCATCGAAAAAGAATGCTTTAAAATTTTTCATAATTATTAAGAGAATGTACCCATATCTGGCCAGTGTACTCCATTGAGTATACACCCCTCTAATTACCAAACTACAAATTTAAAAAAAAAAAAATTGTATTTTTGTTCAAATATACACTTCAATAAACAGCATTTCAAAGATTTTTTATTTATCACTATTTTTAAGGTACTTGGCCTTTAATGGGTTAATTACACAAAACTTAAAAAAAAAAAAAAAAACAATTTAAATACTTTCATAAAAGGCGTAATTTTGACGATAGCAATACAGTCTATTCACAGGCCTAACAACCTATTTAATGTCAATAAATTTAAGGAATAAAATAGTGAAGAGACAAGCCCTAAGAATATAATTATAATTAATTCTTATTGTCCGTAAGCGCGTAAAGGAGGCAACTGTAAATTATAGTTTTAGTTCATCGAAATTACCGTTTCAGTAACCATTGTTTTCTATTTAATGTTCAGGTTTAAGAATTATATAAATGTTCAAGCTTTTGTTGAATTTGGTTTAATCTACATACATATATCTATTAGCAAGCTTACATTTCCTGTGTGTAATAGAAGAAATCGGGGGACCTACAATTTTCTGCTATTCCGAACGGCGCCGAACACGGCTAATGACGAGAACTTTTCATGACAAGAGATTTCTTGGAGGATCTGTCACCCAAGACCCTCTGCAGAACGGTACAACGCACTAACTATAATGACAAGGGATACTAAGGTCGTAAGGTGTCAAAATGTTATGGCTTATGATAAATCTATTAGCTGCTGTTTATTTCGAAACAAATTTGATCTTCCTTGTCAAAATAATGACATTTACCGTCAAATACAGCGTAAAGCTACTCATTTAGTTCCGCGGAGGTATGATACTGACTTTCTGTCAAGATTTTGAGCGGGAAACAGCTTTCAGTATCAAAATATCCTTTTATTTAAAAAGAAACCACTAGATGACCCACCCTGTATATATATACATATCCGCGAGAAATTATGTGAACACTGGTGGTAGACCCATACCGCAGAACGGTTTTATTTCTTAGAATATTTCCAAGAATCATATTCCAATATATCCTTAAAAATTATAGAACTCTCTGCATAGTCGTATAAATAAGGTTGTGGTCATAGTTCTATGCTGACATTTAGAAGTCTGTAAATTCACAATGATGTAGGTACTCCACAACTCTTTTATAATTTTCAGAATTTTAATATATTGTTGATTTCTGTCTTCCGTCTCAGTTTTTATACATCAATGCTTCAGTCAAGTAAATGTTTTCATCATCATCATCATCGGCTCGACAACCGGGTTCCGGTCCTGGCCTCTTTCAACAAGTCTCTCCACCTATCCCGGTCTCTAGCCGACGCCATCCAGTTGCGCACCCCAAGGTTTCGGGCGTCCTGGTCTACGCCATCTCTCCAGCGCAAGCATGGTCTACCACGCTGTCGTCTACCATAGAATGTACCACAAAGAACTTTCCGAGCAGGTTCCTCTTCGCTCATGCGAGCTAGGTGCCCTGCCCACCGGAGTCTACCGAGCTTAATTTTTGTCACGATATCTGCTTCAAGGTAGATTGCGTACAGTTCATGATTGTACCGTCTCCGGAATCGTCTCCGGAATCGTCCTTCCTCACATACGGGGCCAACAATTCTCCTTAAGACTTTTCTCTCGAACGCAGCTAAGAGGTCGGAGTGCCTTTTGCTAAGCACCCAAGTCTCGGATCCATATGTGAGTACTGGCAGGACCATGGTCCTGTACAGCAGTAGTTTTGAAGTTATGGTGAGATTTCTGGATTTGAAGAGCTTTGACAGACTATAGTAGGCTCTGTTGGATTTGAGAAGCCGCCCCCGTATTTCTTCTTCTATATTGTTATCGGCTGCTACTATTGACCCAAGGTATTTAAAGGATTGCACCACTTCAAATTCGTGCTCCGCAACCTTGATTGTTTGACCAACTGTTCCTCTCGCATTCGACGCCACCATGTACTTTGTTTTACCTTCACTAATGTGCAGCCCCAGATTTTGTGCCGCCTGCTCGATCTGGATGAAGGAATCGTGTACAGCTTGTTCGGTTCTTCCGATGATGTCGATGTCGTCTGCGTAAGCCAGTAACTGGCTGGACCTGTTGACGATGGTCCCTCTTGTTGCCGTGCCAGAGTCACGGATTGCTTTCTCCAACGCCAGGTTGAAGAGGAGGCAGGCCAAACCGTCCCCTTGTCGGAGTCCATTAAAGATGTTGATTGGTCTGGATAGCAATCCGGCTATTTTTACTTGGCTTGTTACGTTGGTCATGGTCAACCTACATAGTCGTGTCAATTTATTTGGGATGCCGAATTCTCTCATGGCTTTGTAAAGTTCTACCCTGGCTATGCTATCATAGGCGGCCTTAAAGTCTATAAACAGATGGTATGTTGGGATGTTAAATTCTAGACATTTTTCCATCGCCTGCCTAAGGGTAAATATCTGATCAGTTGTTGATTTGCCTGGAATGAAACCACACTGATATTGTCCGATAACGGTTTTAGCGTATGGGGTTATCCGGTCTTGTAGGATAGAGGAGAGTATCTTATAGGCGGTACTCAACAACGTGATACCTCTATAATTGCTGCACGTTGTGACATCTCCCTTCTTATGTATGGGGCATATTAAACCTTTTCGCCAGTCTTCTGGCATTTCTTCCTGCTCCCATACGTGTACTATAATATCATGAATTGCTTGACGTAAGGCTGGCCCGCCGTGATGGAATAATTCGGCTGGTATGCCATCGGCTCCCGGGGCTTTGTTCTGTTTAAGCCGGCCGATAGCCTTCTCAACCTCTTCTATGCTTGGTGGCGGCAACATAGAGTATTCTTCTTGAAGTAGTGGAGCCTCCACTTCTGCAGTGAGCTGACCATTTAGCAATTCATTAAAGTACACTTCCCATCGCTCCAGTATGCTTTCAGGATCGGTGATCAGATTTCCCTCTCCGTCCTTGCAGTATGTGCAGCGTGGTGTGTACTGCGTCATGTTTCGGACGGATTGGTAGAACTTCCGCGCCTGGTGCGGACCTCGCTCTCGGCTATTTTCAATTTCACAGATTAGGTTCTTCTCCCAGGCTGATTTTTTTTGTCTGTGTAGCCGTTTTTCTATTCTTCTGAGCTCTTTATATTCCTCTTCGCGTGCCCGCGTTCTATGAGATTGTTGCATTGCTCGGTACGCAACATTCTTACGTTCAGTCGCTAGCTTGCATTCATCATCAAACCAGTCGTTCCGATTTTTACGACTGCTGCCTAAGATGGAGTTGGCAGTACTAATGACAATATTCTTAAGGCGTGTCCACTTCTCATTTACGCCCAGCATACTGGCTCCAGGACTTACTCTCCCTAAATCAAGTGATTCTAGGGCGAGTCCTAACGCATTACCAAAGGTGTTACTGGTGTTTTCATTACGCAGGGCAGCCGTGTTGATTCGAACCTGATCGGCGGATGCAATGCGTCTTCGCAAGGCAATCCGCCCTCGGAAAACCATACCAACAAGATAGTGATCCGAGTCGATATTGGCACCTCGGTACGTTCGTACCGTCATCAAGTTCGAGTAGTGGCGACGGTCTATCAACACGTGGTCTATTTGGTTACGAGTGACTCCATCAGGTGATACCCAGGTGGCTTTGTAGATATCTTTACGCGGGAACCTGGTACTCGCAACGACCATGTTTTTCGATGCTGCCAATTCTAAGACTCGAAGTCCATTGTCATTAGTGTTCTCATGCAAACTATGGGTGCCTGCGTAATGCCTGAATACCGGCTCCCGACCTATTTTTGCGTTCAAATCCCCAAGGATGATTTTAACATCATACCTTGGACAGGCATTGAGGGCCCTCTCGACTTGTTCGTAGTAAGTCTCTTTTTCTTCGTCTGAGGACTCCTCCGTAGGTCCGTGAACGTTAATGAGGCTGATGTTCGTAAATTTGGCTCGCACGCGAAGGGTGCATAGCCTTTCGCTTATAGCGTTAAAGCCGATGATGGTAGACTTCATTTTTTCGCTGACTAGGAAGCCTACCCCGAGCACATGGTGTTTTGTATGACAGCTATAGTATATGTCATATTCTTTCTTCTGTAGAACACCATTCCCTGTCCATCTGATTTCTTGAAGAGCTGTTATGTCAGCTTTATATTTTGACAGGGCATCGGCTAGCTGCTGAGCAGCTCGAGCTCTATAGAGCGATCGTACGTTCCATAAGAAAATTCGTAAATCATTTTTCAGTTTTCGTTGCGTTGGTTGTCGTCGTGTGATCAGTCCGTTTCCGAGGCTTGTTGTCGGTCTCGTAATTCAAAAGTTTTACGGGACAGGGAATTAACCTGTCGCCAACCTGAGGAACCAGCCTGATCATATTAGCCAAACCTTTTTAAAGGCTTGTTTCTAGCGGCCGCCACGAAGAGGCTATGGTCAGACTTCCACCAGTCCCGAATAGTTATGGCACGTGCATGTTTTCGTATGCTACATGTTATTCCCCCTATTCGCCTGATGGCTGACCGCCAAGTAAATGTTTTACTTCAATCTTTTAAAGTGTAGCTCCGATTGAATTTTTTAAATTTGAAATTATTATTTTTCAAAAACTATTTATGGAAACAACTCGATTTAAGAAGAAATTATAGCAATGCATATCTGACTTTCTTACCGCTTGTGATCTGTTGTGGAGTGGTATGTCGCTATCGCTCTCAAGCTTATGAGATGTAATGAGGGAGGAATGTAATTTTGACATCCTTCGTGCTTGCGTTTACAAAATACTTCACTGTGTAACTGACGTTTTCTTCTTTGTGGGTGAAGGAGAAGATATTCCTCTCTAAAAGAGAAACAACTTTGTTCAATAATAAGGAGCGTCGATGACATAACACAGAACTCCACACAATACCAAACAAAAATTAATGTGGTTCCTGCTTAAGATTACCTTTTGTTTTTCAGTAATATTTTTTCCTATTTTAAGCAGGTATATTTGTTAGACTATTTCACTTCTTCGAAATTAGGGGAAACAGACCATCCATTTTCTCCGGTTTCTTTCTCGTCGTATTTAAAAATTTTTATTTGTCAACAGTTTTGTTCTTATTTAAACATTTTAAGTAATTGAAAAGTCCTTGTAGGACGTTTCTGAACTTAAATAACATAAAAAAACGAATACAAATAAAGTTAGCAAAATCAGTGTTGCACTTTATGTTTTATCGAAAAACATTTTGTCCGTGACTTGGATTCGAACCCAGACCTAACGTTTTCAGAGGCCTACTCGTATGCACTTCGCATTGCGCTACCTAAACCATTAGGTTTTATTGTTTATCAATTATGGCATGAAGGTTAGCATTTTTACTAGTCACACTATTCAGTTTCTTTCTTGTTATTTAATTTGACAAGTATAAAAAAAATACCTTAATAAAAGGGCCGAAATGATAAAACAGAAAACACTTTAAATTTTCCAGAATTTAGATGAAAAGAATTTTCAATTATAGAAAATTAGATTTGTTCATGCTAAATTTTCGATTTATTTACAAATGTACATAGTTTTGGTCAAACAGAATTTTAGAATATAGAATCACGACTCACCCCTGTAAAAATACAACAATCAATGCATGTCCAAATAGAAACAGAAAAATTGAATGGCACTATGCATTTTAAAGCTTCATTCAACCCGAATTCCCGATTCGTTCTTTTTGATATTTTGATATACGAGTAAAAGCCTAATTTCCCTATCCATTGCAAACTATTAAGTAGTGACTATATTTTCACGTAATCTTTTGATAAGTACAGGATCATACTAGTAATTTGTTTTTCTGACAGAAAATTAACAAAAAAAAAAAACAATCTTTTCTTATAATTTACAGGGCCGGATTCATGGGGTCGTTTGCCGGTGGGTTTATTTTGGGGACACACCATCAGTATGGGAGCATTCGAAGAATGCATAGCAGCCTCGAGAAGATTCTCTGACACTGATGAAATTCGAGGAAAATATTGCTTAACACAAGTGCCGATTAAAAACCTGTATTCCAAAGTTCAACCTCGCAATGCTCGAATAAGTTACAAACAAAAAGATCCTGAAAACTTTGAATTGGGTATTTGTATTCCAAAGTCATGTTCAGCAGCTGAAGTAAACATTATTTACAAAAATGTCATCGAGAAGATTACTAATGAAGTTGTTGTAAAGCCTTTGGCTACAGAAAAGTATTGCAAATCTGACGACCCAATTGTTCTTCGTGGCATTGATATATTTGCTATGTATGCGTATTTGTAACTTTTATTCTAATATTTTACTAATGGAAGCATAATTTTCAGAGTCTTCATTTGTTGTATTGTTCTTTTTATGATTCTTAGCAGTATTTATGATGCGATTCAACAAAAGAAAGGACGTAAGTTAAAAAGATTGGGTATCAACAAGAACAAATGTCACCCATGCTTATTTTTATTTGCAGTCAAAGGACGTCCATTATTAACTGCATTTTCTGTATATTCAAATGCTCCTAAGATCTTTAATGTTAAAAAGACAAACAATCCAAATGTGATTCATTGTTTGGCTGGCTTGAGATGCATATCCATGATGTGGGTAGTTTTTGGACACGGCTATATGACGTTTAATGAACTTCCTCATCTTGATAGGAATAAATTCTATACTGTAAGATATATTTTGATAGTTGTGAAATACGTTGTAGATGTATTAATATTTACAGTGGACTCAAACGCCGTACTCAATGCTGGTGCAAAACGCAACTCTTTGTGTTGACACATTCTTCTTTATGAGTGGTTTGTTGATGCTGTGGGGTGCATTCCGTGAAATGGAAAAGACGTAAGAGAATATTTTAAGATTAGTTCTGTAAAATTGATTATGAACTGAATTTTTTTTTAACAGGAATGGCAAATTGAATATCCCTTTGATGTACTTCCATCGGTATATACGTTTGACTCCGGTTGTAGCGGTAGTCATTTTGTATATTATGAGTTTTTACAAATACTCTGGACAAGGGCCTATGTGGATGAAGATCGGTACACAGGATCAAAGATGCTCAGACACATGGTGGGCAACTCTTCTCTACGTGCAAAATTATGTTTTCCCTTATAAAATTGTAAGTTTTTGAAACTATTCCTTAGGAAAAGCTAATAATATTTGGTGGGATATATTACAGTGTGTGTCGCAATCATGGTACTTGGCCGTTGATACTCAGTTATATGTAATTTCACCACTCTTCCTTATCCCGTTATGGAAGTGGGGTAAAAAAGCACTCGGTCCAATAATTATCTTTGGTTTATTGTGCATGGGATGTACTTTTGCTACGTTTATGAAGGAAGGTTTTACGCTGTTCCGTGTTCAAGAGTAGGTTATCTTATAAATTTGTATGCTATAGTGTTTATATAAAATCGATTCCTTTTCTTTTTAGCGATCATGTTGATCTCCGGCAGAAACTTACTTATTATCCCACTCATACTCGAGTTCCAACATGGCTCATTGGTGTAATCTTTGGCTACTTCTTCTTTAAGTATAACCGTGGGCGTACTATTGCCATGAAATTGGTAAATTTGCTTCTTTGTTTATTGATTGCAAAATTTTTAACTTACTGAAATTGTTTTAGCCATTAGTTATCTTAGGATGGACTGTAGCAATTGGAACTCTTTTAAGTTGTGTTTGGGGACCATATTGGAGAATTCTACCAGGTACTCCTAATGCACCTATAATTGAAGGTGCTCTTTACGAACCATTGAGCAGAGCTTCATGGGCTTGTGCTATGGGTTGGATTGTGTGGGCTTGTTATAATGGACATGGAGGAATCATCAATGACTTTTTGTCTTGGAGTTTCTTCCAAGGATTCGCTCGATTGTCATATTGTATGTATGTCATTCATAGAATTGTTCAGCTTGTGAATGGTGCTAGAATCCAACACGATACTAAATTTGGAGATTATGAAGCCGTAAGAATTGAAATATCAAAGTAGTATATGTTTATTTTAACATGTTTCTTACCATATCATGTATAGCTTCTTCGTTTCTGGCATGATTTTGGGATAACATTGACATTATCAATTTTCGCTACATTGGCATTTGAAGCTCCTATTCTTGGAATTGAAAAAGCTATATTTGGAGCAGGAAGTTCTTCTCCTAAGAAACCAGCAGAAGCTTTGACGTCTGTTCGATCAGTTGAACCACCAAACATAGAAAGCAAAGGTGTTAAGTCATAAGGGGTGATTGAATAAGTTTGATATAAGTTAGAACGCAAAGATATTTATTATTATGACTATGTACAAAGAATTTTAATTTTTAATGTTATACTCAAGTGAGATTTACTTTTAACCGAAGAACTCAAGTATACCTTCTGAGTGAATTTGGATGATTCAAGTTTTTCTATGTTAAGAGTGAAGACTATACTTAAGTCAAAGATACCAAAATCAAATACCTTATTTAAGTTATGATTATTTTATCAATCACAGGTGTCTAGCAAAAAGTTGACGCAAACAAAGTACATACATATTTTTGTCTATTTATCTGTTGTTTTGTGTAAGATGGTCCAATAATACGTTTACGTTCAATTATTCAAAATTATTTGTTTGTACATCATTTAGAGTCAATAAAAAAGTAGTAGTTATATTAATGTATATATAAGTGCAGTTATATTTATTTTAAAGTATTTTGATACTAGATAAATTATAAAAATCCAATACACAGATGAATATACTCTTCTTAAGCGTTTTTTAAATCAAGCTTTTAAGTAAGCTTATTTTAGACGAAACCGACTTTGAAATACATTAAAAAATATTAGATTAAATGTTTTAAGTTTTTAAACCACGAATTTAAAACCATTTATTTTTGAATGTATTTTTGGAATTTTATAATACAGTATAATAAAGTAAATTTTAGAAAACAATTATACAATTTTTTTAGTTTAATTTTTTATTTCAACTTACACCTAATTTCGAAAAATTAGAAATTAATGAATACGATTTCCTTAAAAAGATACATTATTTGTGTTGTATTGTACATAGATAAGAAAGAATTATCCAAATGCAAGCCGAATAAGAAATAAACTATTTTTAAAGCTTATTTTAAGAAAATAAGAACTTTTGTAACTTTTGTAATATAATGAATTTCTTAAGCCCTTTTGTGACTTTTCTTGTATTTAAGCTTAGTGATTGATGATTTTGAAAAATAAAATAAAAATGATAAATAAACATTACGCTTTAATATTTCTTTAAATTGTAGAGAAGCTATAAAATAAAAAACATAATTTCTGAATGTAAAATATTAAAGGTATGATAATTTCAATTATTTTATATGATGTAAGACTTGAGGCCCTTTAAAATGTAACCTAAATTACACGATTAATTATCTTATAAATTCTTGTTTCAGTAACTTAAAAAGATATTTCCTTATGATCAGAACTTCAACTCTTAATTTAGTGAGGAATATAGCTCTAGCGCAATTAAAACAAAAAATAATAAATTAATTAAAAAAAATGAGAAACTACCAACTATCTTAGATCCATACATTATGTTTTTAATAATAATTACTGTATGAATTAAAATTAAAATTTCAAAATATTAAAAATTGATTTTTTTTTTCAAAAATCCATTTCGATCCAATAATCAAATCCATCTAATATATAAAATATATAATATTGTTTTAAATTTTAAGAAGCTCAAGTATACAAATTTTGATTGAAACAGGAAGACCGGTAGTGTGAAGATTGCAAATAAAAATAACTCCCTATGGGAAGTTAAAAAAACGGTTGTATTCCTGTCATACAACCGTTAGTAAATATGTTTCTTTTATTAAAATCGTAAGGATCTAAAAAAATTTAAATTTTGTGTCTAGGAAATGAAGAAAATACCAGAAAATGGTTGTAGGTTGGGGTACATACAGGGTGGTTTCGTTTTAAATCATAGGTTATTTTGACACTGACAGCTGAGTCGCTTTACGCTTAAACAACGTTGGGAAATAAAGAAAACTTATTTCCAAAGTGAGTGCTGTGTAGTCCAAACAGTGCGTTTTTTAAAAAGAAATTTTGGCCAAAATGAAGCACCCACTGCGGACAACACAGACGAGAATGTGGCTGCTGTAGCCGAGCGTGTGCAATGACAACGACGACACGAAAAATCGTGAAGCGTATGCGATTCAATTAACAAACATCAACTCTCAATCGAGAAATTGGGTATGTCAATTTTGAATTTGAAGTAGCTCCTGAATAAAAATCCTGATCGAAATCGGTACAGCTGTAAATTTTAAAAAAGTCGAAAATCAAAAAAAAAAAGTATTATCAAAACCATTAGATCCCTTTTTGACAGACGAAATTGGGACTTTGCTATCATCATAAAGTCAAATTTAATCAAAATCTCGAGTTTGATTTGTTTCCAAATGCAAACACTTTCAACTTTAATGGCCGATTTTACTAAGGACTTTTAACATTTAACAGGCTTCTAAACCTTAAAGTGGGATGTTTTGGTTTCACCAAGAGCTTTTAAATTAAATAAGCTTTTAAACACCCTTATAAACTAAATTACTATTTTTGGCTCATTAAATTTTAAAAGTGTCAATGAAATGTCATCAGATGTAGCTAACAACAATTAAATATAGCAGCTTAAATGTTTGTTTTGTAACATTTTTTGTTTATAATTTAGAACCGAAACAAACCCGTCAGTGCAATAAATTAAGTGGTTATTACTTAACGATCTTATGCCACAGGATCTTTCCAAATATTTCGTTTTTTTTTTGTTTTGCATTTCTTTGCATTTGTTTCAACACATAACGCTTTCTCATTTTTTCTCATACATTTCGGTTGTTAGAAAGAAAAAATCAATTTCTTTTTTCCAGGGATTTGAAGTGAACTCAATTTTAACAAAAATTTTCCTTAAACTTCCCTTTTATAGGGCCTTGTGAATAACAAAAAGCTAACGCTAAAACTTGGATTTTAAGTAAAAGCTGGATTTTTAGCGAATAAAAAAAAGCTTAAGCTAGCTAGTTAAAGATGTTTTCTAGTAATAGCTTTTTTAAAATAGCCAACGCCTAATTCATTAAGTCTTAGCTTGTTTTCCAAGCCTAATGCTTCAATTTGTGTGAATAAAAACAGCTTAAACTGCAAGTCCAATAATAGTGCTAAGTCTTCTACTTGGCTGATTTATTTCAGTAGTAGGTAGGTATATAGTTTATATTATAAAAACCTTCACTTAAACTAGAATATTATAGTTAAAGCTACACAAATTTCAAGATTTGTTCGACCTACCTTTGACTATACTCTATCCAACAAAAATTGTCAGTACAGGGAAGATAGGACGTTTGTCTCTCATTCTGGTTGCATTGTCATGTATAAGTGTGTCGCCTTTTAAAGCTCTCACAGGGATTCCGTAGTTCACATTGTAAATCACCGCAAATGAGAGTAAACAACGCGTAGGGCTACCGTCTGCCGATTCAAAACGACTGAAAACAATATTCAATTTACCTTTTCCCACAACACCAAGCGGTAAGATAATAGGCACGTTTTTTTTAAGTTGAAAAGCAATACGACAACATTCAACATACTCATATTCTTAAAATGTGTTCTCAAAAGCTTCAAATCCCAAAAGCTCCTTAATAAAACTACTGAAAAAGCTACTTGCTTGCAATTGAGAATGATAATGGTAACTCTGTTTTGATGTTAAAGAGCGCACGATCGTATTGAGTGACACTTGAACTTGACACTCTTGTTGACACTTGACAGTATCTCATCAGCAGTGGGATACGACGGTCATATTGGGGTGTACAACTCTTTGCAAAGAATTACAACAACAATTCCTTAAGAAAAGTCAGTGGCTTGCTCTGTTTTTAGTGGCATTTTTCCTAACGCATTGTAGTGAGGGTGCATCAGGCGCCACTGCTTTAGAAAAAGCTTTCCCATAAGGCCTGTACTGACAATTTTTGTTGGACAGAGTATAGGTCTTATTTTCAGTATTCTATGAAGCAGGTACTAAAAACTTGTGCGGGCATAAGGGAATAGCTCAAACGTAAGACAGTGAACGTATAGACGCAGAGACTGACGGACGATATCATAAAAACATATTTTACCCGAAACCAATACTTGCCCTATAGAACAGATAACTAATTGTGGCAAAACAACCTTCCTTTCGGTCATACATGTACAGTTCTAGCTAAAGCTACCTATTCGAAACATGTGAATAAAAAACGAACAGGTTAAATTACGAAGCATAAGCTACAATTTTCTAGCATAGGCTTTAGCTTCCTCCAAAAAAAGCTTTAACTTATTTTTTATTCACAAGACCCAATAAAATATCTACGATTGCTATCAACGAAATAAAATTATTTTTTTGATAATGAAGTTGAGCAGGAATAAAAACAACAAAAAATGGTAGACATTTGTGTTAAGGTGGCAAACGATCCAAGCACAGATAATGTTGAAGCAATAAAACAGATGAATTCAGTAAAGTATATAAATACACAATTTTTAATAAAAAAAAAACACGGGGAAACATAATAGATTTTCATAGATACCTAGAAAAGCACAATACGTACAGTAAGTGCATATGAATAAAACCTTTTAAAACAGGATTGCCGTAGGAGCATACAAAATTGCCGTAAATCTCAGAAAAATATTTGCCATCAAAAGCTCGAAAAAGCTTAAATCCTGAAAGTTACATAGCACAAACCAAAGAAAATGTCATATGAATTTCTATGAACTTAGCAATGGTAACTCTGATTCAGTGTTTTTTTTAATAAACACGATAAGGGTTGGTTGCAAATTGGCGATCAGTCTCCTTTCACTTTCACCCATGGAGCAGATCATGATGGGCTGTACGTGAGCTCAAAGAAGATTACACAAACAATTTTAATGTAACTCAGTGATTCTCTTTCTTATTTCAGTGGCAATTTCTTAAGTTAAGGCGCCCTGCCAGCAGCAGACACCAGTGTTTCTGAAAAAAACTCCCATAAGGCCTGTACTGCAAATATAAATTGAACAGAGTATAGATACCTTTATACCTAGAGAGTAGAGAGGATCTATAATCGAATTAAAAAACATAAATCAATCCCTGTTTACTAAAAACAAGTGAAGCACAAACAGATGACATTACACTGACAGAAAAATTGTCAAAGAAACATGCCCATTCGGTGCTACCAAATTGTTTTAATAGTACAGGAGTGCTTCGGAGGAAAGTAATACAAATAAATCAATAAGTTATATTAAATGTTTAGTGCCCATCGCTCGTTAACTATGTGCCAACTAATTCAACCAAAAACGCTAACTGTTTATTTAATTGATTAAGCCAATGAGTGACTCTTACACTTATGCACAAACTCACATTTTTTTTACGTTGAGCAACGGAATTCGAATTAAAATGAACATTTTAGTGTTCGTACCAGGGTTGCAAAAGCTTAAGTCACTTGTTAGCTTAAGCTTGGCTTTAATTCACAAGCTAGTGACTTATGAATTAAAAAAAAAAAATAATTCAGAACCTACTAAGTGACTCATAAATTAAAAAAATTTAAGTCATGGGCAGGTAAGTGACTTATGAATTAAAAAATTTTAATTCCCAACCTGCTAAGTGACTTATGAATTAAAAAAATTCAAGTCATGAGCAAATAAGTGACTTATGAATTAAAAAAATTCAAATCATCAGCAAGTAAGTGATTTATGAATTAAAAAAATTTAATTCCCAACCTACTAAGTGACTTTTGAATTAAAAAAAATTAATTCATGAGCAAGTAAGTGACTTATGAATTAAAAAAATTCAAATCTTCAGCAAGTAAGTGATTTATGAATTAAAAAAAAGATTGTGTGTACTGACGTACGCGCGGTTGAAGTAAAACTTCTTTTTCCTCAAGCAAAGCTTCTGTAAGATTATAACCTACGAACAAACATTTTGTATTCTAAAAACATGTCGCTGTCTTTGACGGATAACGTGACGTTTTGACATGTCACTGACAGCTGCATAGAAATTTGTCTACCCCCAACGCCGGAAAAGAAGTTTTACTTCAAAAAAACATCAAAAAGATATGTTTTTTTTTTTTTTTTTTTTTAAAAGGATAGTGGTTTCTGCTTGCTAAATTGGTCGACCACATAATTCACAAACATTTTGTATTTTTAAAACATGTCGCTGTCTTTGACAGATAACGTGACGGTTTGACATGTCACTGACAGCTGCATAAAGAATTTTTTACCACCAACGCCGGAAAAGAAGTTTTACTTCAAAAAATTGAATGTGCGCGCCTAGCCTTAAATGAAATCGAGAAGAAAAGTACAAAACTCCCATGCCACTTGACAAGCAAGTTGCCTCGCTTTGTTTGTATTACCCTAGGGCTGCACGTGCAAGTATTGGCAAGCATGTTGTAATCTTGTAATGTACACAAGCATTTCTTATTAACCCGTACAAACCCGAGCAACTTAGTAGTCACCTGGCATTAATTCAGTATCCAGGCAACTTGGAAAGCAAGTACACTGACAGCGGCACTCTTGTAAAATTAATTATTAAAGTATTTGATTGATTAGTCGGGTGACGTTCAAATTTATAAATACCAAAACAAATGTCGGTGGCGTGTGCGATTAAGCGAATAAATATTATTAAAAAGTATAATTTCAAAACTTTCAGGCAACCTGATGGTCATATGGCATGCCGTCTATGACAGCAAGAATACAAATGGTAGTGGATATACCCAACTTTTTGGCCAGTACTTTGTATGCGAGGGTTAGGTGCTGGTAAAATTTATTTGGATTGCAATATGCTTGTCAATAATTATTCGGTTGCATAGCCATTGCGCGTCTGAACCTATAGTTTTATGTTTATCTTTGAATGCAGCCATTTGAAATATGTAAATTCTAAATCGCACCCAACTTCATGTTTTACTTTGCACATGCTAAAAACATGTCGCTGTCTTTGACGGATGGCGTGACGGTTTGACATGTCACTGACAGCTGCATAGAAATTTTTTTACCCCCAACGCCGGAAAAGAAGTTTTACTTCAAAAAAATTAATTCAAAACCAGCTTAGTGACTTATGTATGAATTAAAAAAAATTTAATTCATAAGTTAATGGATAAATGCTGATTAAAAAAATTATGAAATGGATAATTTATAAGCTAGCGTGATAATCTTATGATTTAAAAACTAGATTTTAAAGCTAAAAAGATATTCAAAATTAAAAATTTATTAAAAAAAAAATAAAAATTAAAATTAAATGTTATACTTACTGAGTAGGTACCAAAAGTCTCGAAGTGCTTAATTAAGAAAACGGAATGTTTTTTTTTTTCAATTTTACAAAAACTTTACAAAAAAATATCAAACAATCAACTCGTGCAAAATATGAAAACCAAAAAATTTAAAGGCATATGCATAAAAATATGCACTCACGAAATTTATATAATGATAACCCATCATTTGCTCAACAAAAAGATTTTATCAATATTGCTTTTTATTTAATTGGATTATAGGGACTGCATAAGCGGAAACTCCCAAAAAATTCTCCAAAAGCTTTCGTTAATAATTAAATAATTATGTAGACAAAACAAGCTTAAAAATTTCCAATCTACCAACTAACTTATGAATTAAATTTTTTTTAATTCACAAGTCACCAACTGACTTGTGAATTAATTTTTTTTTAATTCATAAGTCACTTACTCCCTGATGACTTGATTTTTTTTTTAATTCATAAGTCACTTAGTAGGTGGTGATTTAAATTTTTTTTAATTCATAAGTCACTTTGGGGGTTGTGAATTAAATTTTTTTTTAAATTCATAATTCACTAAATATCTTATGAATTAAATTTTTTTAATTCACAAGTCATCTATAGACTTATGACTTAAGGATTTTTTAATTCAAAAATTCGCAACCCTGGTTCGTACACCTTCTCGGTCAACACATTCAATTCTTGGGAGGGAAAACCCTATAACTTAGTTGATACTCGTAAGCTGGTCTGATTTTAATGAAAAAATAAAATAAAGTGATTGCGCTATAAGTTGGGAAAGGCATTTAATGCACTGACAGCTACATAAGCTTTTATGAAGTCATTTTGAAGTCGGTGGTAAGTAATTTTTATTTTCTTTGCTTGTCAGATAGCTATGAATCCTTCTGTAATTGAGAGGGTTAATGCATTTTATGGGTAAAATCTTCTTTCGCACATGTACTGTAACAAGAGTATTGAAAGATCTCGATATACACAAATCCGCTGGCCCCGATAGTATCTACCCGATTTTTCTGAAGAGCTGTTTTCAAACGCTGGCAAAACCACTGCGTAAGCTTTTTCATCTGCCCTACTCTACAGGTCTCTTTCCGAGTGGATGGAAAACCGCATTTTCCCTGCCTGTCCCTAAAATTGGTGAATTGCACTTACGTCCCTTCTTTCTTTGGTCATGGAAACACTGATCAATTATTAGCTTAAGGAATATCTTGAGGAACGAAAACTTCTTAATGTATAGCTTTCGTAGCAATAGGTCCACTGGTAATCTGATGGTATATCTTACCGAACGGTGGAACATATCTTTACATCGTTTTGCAGAAAGTAAGATTATTGCACTTGATATTTCCAAGGCATTTGGTAGAGTTTGGCATCAAGCTCTCTTATGAAAAATGCGTGCATTTGGTATCTGAGAATCTCTTCTTCGATCGATTAGAAATTACCTTTCGGACCGTTCACTACAAGTAGTATTGGATGGTCTCCGACACTCTTCCTTATGTTCATAAATGATCTTTTGTCTGAAACCTCTAATCCAAAGCCACTAAATTGTTTCGTTTTAGGTTCAAATCCTTGTTCTTCGAAGTGCACTCCCAACGGCAGAGTAAGCTCATTAAATTCTGACCTTGACAGCATTGTTTTGTCGAATGGGAAATCAAAAACCGTGTAGAATTCAAAGCTTCAAAAACTCAATATTGTTTTCTGTCGCTAAAGCTTAACCGTCTCTTAATGCCATTTTCTATGGGTGACACTTGCATCGAAGAGATTGAACATCTTTTGTGGAGTGATCACATATTTGACGTCGGCGAGAACGCTGCTGAGTGTTTTGGTTTTCTCCGCTGATGCAAGAAGTTTTTTACCCCTTCTGATCTGGCTATTAAATATAACGCCTTTATTCTTCCGAAACTCAGGCACAATTCCCATATTTCGACAGGTGCTCCAACAAGACAACCCACTCGAGTCTCTTGGAGAGAATTCGAAAGAGAGCTCTAAAAATGATAGGCTACCGCTACCTAACTGAAACAGTTGTTTCTCTCGAGCACCTCAATGTTACATGTGACATGTCTACCATTACATTCCTCCCCTCAAACAATTCAACTGTAATACCCGTACTTTTATAAATGCTCATCGGTTTACCCTTGAGCCCAATTTCGGATGTATCTACTGTTAAGCGCAGAGATTCTTTTTAAGCCGCACTACATGAATGTGGAATGCCTAACCCGGCTCAAAATTTCCCACTTATTGCAATGTGCAGAAATTCAAAACCAATGTGCATCGGTATCTCCTTTCTAATCATATTCTTCCTAATTGCTCACACTGTGTTTAACATTGTAAGGGTATTCATAACACCTTGAGTGCGCGTATAATTTAAAAAAAATACAGTAAATGAAAAACTAAGCAAGGTTACGTTAAATTGACCTGGTTGGCAGCATGAAAACTGACTCACTTGAACCATAAGTTGGTCCATTGTGAATCATTTCACATTGAATCTAGATAACTTTCTCCCACCACTTATATATCTGAAAAAAAAAACTGAAAACACATTTTAAAAATAAATGAAACATTTTGTTACTTTCCAAGCGATTTTATACTTATTGATCGAAAAACTAGATTATTTAGTAAGCAGATATTTTTTCTTATGAAATTCATTGCAACTCATAATTTTGTAAGACTAACAGGTTTAACTTGAGGATATTATATAAAACAAGTGCTTAACAAGTGATAAAAACTTTATAGAAATTAATTCTTTGGATCTTTTGAATATATATTTAAATTTTTAGTTAATTGTGGAATTTGGGTATAACGATTTTTGAAGTAAAACTTCTTTTCCGGCGTTGGGGGTAAAAAAATTTCTATGCAGCTGTCAGTGACATGTCAAACCGTCACGCCATCCGTCAAAGACAGCGACATGTTTTTAGTTAGAATACAAAGTAATTATAACATGAAGTTGGATACGATTTAGAATTTACATATTTCAAATGGCTGCATTCAAAGATAAACATAAAACTATAGATTCAGACGCGCAATTGCTATGCAACACGAATAATTATTGACAAGCATATTGCAATCCAAATAAATTTTACCAACACCTAACCCTCGCATACAAAGTACTGGCCAAAAAGTTGGGTATATCCACTACCATTTGTATTCTTGCTGTCATAGACGGCATGCCATATGACCATCAGGTTGCCTGAAAGTTTTGAAATTATACTTTTTAATAATATTTATTCGCTTAATCGCACACGCCACCGACATTTGTTTTGGTATTTATAAATTTGAACGTCATCCGACTAATCAATCAAATACTTTAATAAATTAATTTTACAAGAGTGCTGCTGTCAGTGTACTTGCTTTCCAAGTTGCCTGGATACTGAATTAATGCCAGGTGACTACTAAGTTGCTCGGGTTTGTACGGGTTAATAAGAAATGCTTGTGTACATTACAAGATTACAACATGCTTGCCAATACTTGCTCGTGCAGCCCTAGGGTAATACAAACAAAGCGAGTCAACTTGCTTGTCAAGTGGCATGGGAATTTTGTACTTTTCTTCTCGATTTCATTTAAGGCTAGGCGCGCACATTCAATTTTTTTAAGTAAAACTTCTTTCCGGCGTTGGGGGTAAAAAATTCTATATGCAGCTGTCAGTGACATGTCAAACCGTCACGTTATCAGTCAAAGACAGCGACATGTTTTAAAAATACAAAATGTTTGTGAATTATGTGGTCGACCAATTTAACAAGCAGAAACCACTATCCTTTAAAAAAAAAAAAACAAACAAACATATCTTTTTGATGTTTTTTTGAAGTAAAACTTCTTTTCCGGCGTTGGGGGTAAAAAAATGTCTATGCCGCTGTCAGTGACATGTCAAAACGTCACGTTATCCGTCAAAGACAGCGACATGTTTTTAGAATACAAAATGTTTGTTTGTAGGTTATAATCTTACAGAAGCTTTGCTTGAGGAAAAAGAAGTTTTACTTCAACCGCGCGTACGTCAGTACACGCAATCTTTTTTTTATTTATTTGTATACATGTATTTTTAACATTAATTGATTTATATATAGAATACATAACAAGCATAGAAAATAAAAACAACATATATTGATACACAAATAATGATAAAATACATTACTGAATAAATAAAAATAAATATAAAAAATGTTTATAAAAAAAACTAAATTAATATCCACATTTACATAAAACTGCTTATGTAGTTCTTTTGGTCCTCTAAAGCAAGTTCACGATTCGTGCTCACAGAGTCCTTCTTTGGAAATCGTCTTAGCTTGTTCTTTTGTTTTTGACTTAAAAATTACTTTTTCAATTCCCATCATTGGTGACTCGAACATCAAGTAAGCAGCTATGGACACTAAAATTGTTATACCAAAATCTCCCCAAAAACGTAAAATCTGAAAATCAAAAATACAGTTTAGAAATAAATTTAAGTATTCCCAAACGAAGGTTTACGAATTCGACCAATAACTATGCTTACCACGTCATAATCGGAGAAATGTACGTTCACTTTCGTTCGGCCACCATTGATTAATTCGATTATTAAGTGGATAATGTACATACAGTATGATAGTCTTGCCATTGGCTGCCAAATCGGCCACGACAGGAAAGTATTAGCAGGCCCGCCGTAACCGTTAACACAGGCAAACACAATCCACGAGAGGGCAAGTGGCCATGCAACCCTGCTAAAAGTCAAGTAAAATGCTCCTTCAATGGTGGTCAATGGTTTTGCTTGAGGCAAAACCTTTGGATACAAGGAAAATATTCCACTTGTCAAGAGGACCAATGCTGCTATCCACCCTCCAATTATAACTACCTAGAGATAATAAGATAATGATGGTTGTAAAAAACGAAGAAATAATCATTATCATAAATTTCTTTTTGGCTATTTAAAAATAAAATGCAAGACTGCCCCTCTGCACAGCTTTATACTCAGAAGCAACCAAATTTTGAGTAATCAAATTTATTGTCTATGGAGTTATAATTAATAATATTATAATAAAAAAAATTATATTCAGCTACAACCTGTGTAGCCAATTTAATACATAACATTTAAACAGCAGTTTCCCGGTGGCCACGCTCAATGCAATTTGATGGCTTTGAAACGTTCAGGGTGAGTTCTAAATTGCACCCCTAAAATTCAGATAACGCGGCTAATCCGAAAATATTTATTAATTATAAAAAATGAGAAAATAAGAATTTACTAGCCTTTATAGTAGAATACCGAAAAATAGATATATAAACTTGGAAATATTAACAAATTATTTTCAAACTAAATACAAGTAGATATTAAAGGTTTCGAAGAAGGTTCAGGAAACTCCCCTGTAGCTGATCGTACGTATCCAGTCGTTTTCGTTCAATTGATATTCTGAATTTAAAAACTTAGAAGCAATTTGTATGAATGTTTTCGGATTAAATAATATACCTATGTATGTATGTACATATGTATATAATATTTATTACTTTTTAAAAGTCTTGAAATTTAACTAGGATTTCAAGAGTTTTTGATAGGAAATTAAGTTTCGTTTAAAAAATTGGCTGTGTTGCACTTGACTTTATTGTTTATACATTCATACATAGTCATCTCTCTGATAAGCATACCTTTGACAATTTGATTCGACCATCCCTGTGGTTGTACAAAAAATAACCAAATATAATTCCTATAAACCAAGGAGATGTACGCGCATGGGTGGCATAGTATAGTTTTCTCATTTCCTGAGTGTCCTTACCTAAATTTCTAGCATGTTAAGAAAAAATCGAAATTTTAAAATATAAAATAAAAAAATATTATAAATACACACCCCGTTGGGCTAAAAACAGAAAAATCATTAATTACAATACTTGTAAAAATGCACGCTACCAAAAGTAGTGCTAAAACAACGACTCCTGCGATGGCCCTCTTTTTCCATTTGAATATTGGAATCAAGACCAAAGGAGATAGAATATACAATTGCATGTCCACTGCTAAGTACCAAGTATGGCCCAAGCACTAGAAAAATAATAATATACTGCCATCAGGAAAATACTGTTAGAGCTTACCATTTTACCAGCGGCGGCATAGTTTTGGACATACAAAAGAGTTGCCCACCAAGTCTCATGACAAAGTTTGTATGAACTTGTGAAACTATTCCATAAAGGCCCGTTTCCCATGTGACGAAACAGACTTACATAAAACAAAACAGCAGCAGCCACTACTGGAGTTAGACGAATGTATCGATGCAAATACATTAGAAGTACATTTAACTTTCCTCCAGACCTATAAGGAAAATTATAATTTTTGAATTTATGATCTGCACTTTTACCTTTCCATTTCCTTCAAACCAGTCCAAATGAGGAGCAGACCACTGAGAAAGAAAAACGAGTCCACAGATATTGTTCCACTCTGCAGAAACATCGAAAAAGGAGTTTGAGCCCACTGAAATTAGAAAATTAAAAAATAAAATTTAAAATAAATTTAAATGTTTGAGTCAACTGCATTTGAATACCTTGACGATATCTTTGCTATTTGCGTTTGGTAAGAGCAAACTTATCATGTAACTATGGCCAAAAATAATCCATATAATTGACATACAACGAATACCATTTAAGCAACTTATAACATTAGGTGATTTCTTAGATGAAGTTCGGAACAAGAGGTTTATATTAACATATAGGGAGAACGCCACCAGGGCCTGTTTTGGAACACCTGAAAATCGGATACTTCCAGTTAGTTTTTTATATTCATTTTGATTTATTACTTTCTCGTCTTCTGGATGTGACATCGTAGATGGTACTACACAAAATCAGGAATCCTATGAATGAAAATATTGATCTAATACCTGGTTTGAATACATTCAAATAGCTTGTCGTATGATGTTCACCTTACATTGCAATCCAATCAATTGTATCGAAATCTCTTTTAGTGGTTTTAATGCATTTGTCTTCAGTTACTATATCCGCCAAAACAGTTGTATTAAAAATCCGAGATAAGGTTTGAGTCAAAATCTCATTGGCTTGAAATGCTTCACATGTTCGTGGAATACAAATACCAATATTTAATTTTGTTTGTGGTAAAAGTTCTGGCAATATGTTTTCAAATAATTCCCCAAGGGGAAGAGTGGTCATACAATATTGGCCCAGGATAAGTTCACTATTAGGTTTTTGATATTCAGTTTTCTGGTCGGTATGTAAACATTCTTCGAAACTTCCAAATTCGACTAAATGACCCCATAGTATCCCAGATGGAATTTTTCCCCATGAATCAAGAACTAAAAGAAACGTTTAAGAAATTTGAATTACTTTGATAACGTTTTGTTGATAAAATGATAAGTAAAGTAGTTGTTTTGGTTGATAGGATATGAAGTGAAGAGCCATAAGAGCATGTTAAACAAAATTAGTAAATCAAAATTGTTGAATGCATTGGAGGGAGTATATATAAAGCAAAATGTTTTCACGTTCTTCATTGTATACATTAATATAATCCCTCTCATTTAAAAACATATTTGATACAAAATTCGACTTCCCTTATTCGCTTAATCAACATTTTTGATTTACGTTAACATTCAAATATAATTTTTCATTATTGAAACTAAACTGAAAATGTATTTATTGAAAAACGACAAAAATATGTGTATGAGAACAAGACGTTTTTCATTTTCTATTGTTTATTAAAAAAATATTTGTAAGCACAAAATTTAAAAAAAATTACAGTGGTGTTTTTTCCAAAATTGTAAAATATACCCCTGATAGCTCTGAAGAAGTGTTCTGCTGCGCTGGAAAAACGATTGCGCAAGCTTTTCCATCTATCCTACTCTACATCAGGTCTCTTTCCGAGTGGTTGGAAAACAGCATTTGTCTAGCCTGTCCCTAAAACAGGCGTATCTTCATCCTCCTCTACCTATCGCCCAATTACACTTACTTCTCTTCTTTCTAAGGTCGTAGAAACGCTGATAAATTGTCAGCTCAAGAAATATCTTCAAGATCGAACGGTTCTCAATGACCGGCAGTAGCAATATGTTTATTGGTGATCTAATGGTAATCGTTTTGGAGAAAGTAATTAATAATCATTGCACTTGATTTTTCAAAATCATTTGATAGTTTGGCATCAAGATGTTTTATCTAAAATGCGTGCATTTGGTATTGATGAACCTCTTCTTCGATGGATTAGAAAGTACCTTTCAATCCGCTCAATACAAGTTATATTGGATAATTTTAAGTCTGAAATTCAATAAATGCTGGTGTGCCACAGGGCTCCGTTTCGTCTCCAACTTTTTCATCTTTTGTCTGAAACCTCTAATCCATTAAATTGTTTTGCTGGTGACAGTACTCTCAGCTTCTCATATTCGTTCCCAGATACATGTCCATGTTCTTCGGATATGGATATAGAACGGCAGCGTATGATAAGCTCATTAACTCGATAACATTGCCAAATGGGGGACCATAAATCGCGTAGAACAGCTCTCAGTTCACGGTATGTGCATCAAAGACCACCTTATGTGGAATAATGACATATTCGATGTCCACAAAAACGTTGCTAAGCGTTTAGGTTTCCTTCGACGTTGCAAGATATTTTGTACCCCTTCTGATCCGGCTATAATCATAATGAACAGCTAAGATATTTGGGCAGGTGCTCCAATAACACACATAAGTCTTTTGGATAGAATCCAAAAAAGTATAATTATTACTTAAAAAGTCTCAAAACAAGTTCATGTTACAAACGTACGAGTATACATATGTATGTATGTTTGAATTCATTTTTTCAATTTCCACTAGAACTATAAGAGCAAGATCGTGAACGCAATAATGCGTTTTATTTAATAAATAAAAATACGAATTTTGTGTCGTTTATGGGTTTGTTGTTGTATTTAATTTTATTGATTCTTTTCAACTTTACTATCTTTATTTTTTAAATATGTAATCGGAAAATTAGAATTTATAAGACGAGAAAATATGTTTTTTTTTAATGTTATTGAAGACATTTACAGTGAAACAAAATAACAATTTTTAACTGAATTCCTGTTTTTCTGGAAGTTGGATTAAAACTTAATGTCACCATAAAACAAAAATAAACTTAAATTCGTAAAAATAAACCTATATACACTTACACTTGATTGCCCACATGTCCCCATTTTTAACTGCCGTTACCATTTCACTTAAATGTCGGTTGCACTCAGAACTAGAATTCAGCTGGTATTGAGTTAAAGTTGAAATTTCATTGAGAAATTCATTTCCCAAACCATTTTTTAGAAATTCAAAACTTTTGCTGTCATATTGACTTTTCTCAATTTCACTACCTTTTACGATATTGTATGAAAATTCAGCAAAAATGTTCAAAACACCAAATATAAAAGCTCCCTCAAAACTCCTCATTTTGAATTTCACACTGATTCTATTAATTCAATCTATCAAAATAAGAACGACTTTCTTATAATTTCGTTGGATCACTAGCACAAAATTTCTCACCAAAAAATGTAGGAGTATAACACAAGTTTAAAATTTGAAAAAAATCAATTTAAATCTCTCATTAATTCTAAAATTTCTTTTTCCGCACAATCTAAAAGTTATCAATGGTTGATTCACAGATTGTCATTAATTATTATTTTATATTAAGAGACACGGGAATTGCACACTCCCACGACGCACTTTCGATTGACTGATGAGACTGAGCGAAAAGAAAGGTACTTATTTGATTTGAGAATAATCACGTCACGGTTGTTGGAGTGAATATAACAAACATTCTTTGAAAACAATAACAATATCAAAAAAAAAAAAACGTTAATCGCCTAAAGTATAAAAAAATCCCCCCCAACAGGTCGGGTTAATTTGTTAAATACAACAAAATTTTCTTATCCAAACTGGTTCGTAAAATTTTATTAAAAAAAAATACGTGTTGGGAGTGGGGGATCGTTGATTTCTACATTAAAATATTATTTGATTTGCAAGCGGTTTTCTAACAACTGTTTTTGATTAAGCTTATTGAAATGTAAGTACAGTAATAGAACTTTGCTGTGTTTTTAGTAAAATATTTGTTCAACATTTTGTTTAACCAATATTAAGCATTTTTAAAGTCGCTATCATTTTGTGTATAATTAAGTATAATTTTGTTTGTTATTTTCATATTTTATCAGGGCTCTTCACAAAATCGTTTGAGTGTGAAAACAAATTTAATATTTGGAAATATTTTGACATTTTATTAATTTTTTCATAAATTGCGAATCGGATAGTGTGTGAAGTTGTGAAAAAACTTATCACTTCACAGTTTCACAGATAGAGAATTGACCCCCAGATCTCCTTAGGTTGTAGACGAACAGATAGATAGGTAGAAATTAGAGATCTACTTTTTTTAGTCTTTCCATCCATAGTAAAGTCAAGTCTCATCAGAATCTGGACTTCTATTTTTTTAAGAAAGCACAACTTGCCACGTAATACCTATTGGAAGTAAAAAATGTAACTATATACTTTGCATAATTATGTTATTTAATTCAATGGTATCTAATTTGTAATGAATAGATGCATTTTTTAAAATTTTATATTATGAGAATTCGATTTTTAAATGCATTAGTAAAATCGTTCAAATACGAGTATAAAAGGTAATAGAATATTTGATCTGTTTGATTGACAAATTTTATATGCAGTAAGAACTCTTTTAGTTAAATAATTCAATTCTAACGGATAACTAGTTCATTTGTAGTTTAATAATACATTCTTCATGGTTATGAGTTATTTTATATACATTTTTTTAATTATATAATATTTTAATTATATATTTTAAAAACCTGATGTTTATTGCTTTAATTTTAATTTGATTAAACATTTTATTCTAACCTTCTATTGGAAATTTGGTAAATAAATTTTAACTATAAGTATCTACATAATCTATTAGCCTTTTCAATTATATTTTTGAGTATGCTCCAGCACTCATAAACGTCTAAACGATTTGAACTTAAAATTTCATAGATTCTTCGGTATTGGCAAAATCAACAAACTTCGAATTAACTTTGATTGTTAACTTTCGGCTTATCTCAGAAACTACAAGCCCAATTTAAAAAATATCTTTTTTGTATATAAGGATATCTGTAAATTAAAAAATAAATTGAAAGAAGAGGTTTCTTATATTTTCTTAAATAAAGCTATTAATAGTGCGGATGGGTCTAAAAAAAATAAAACCGATTTGAAAATACTTTTTATGATACCTTATACATATTATTTGAAATATAACATCATTCAAATGTGTACTTCGGCTTCTAACGGTGGCATGGATTCTAGTCATCCAATTTTCACTCACTCTTTCGCATAAATCCGGCTGAATTTGAGCGATGGCTTCTGTGTTATGTTCATCTTAATGGCATCGGTCGATCGTATTTTTTCCCATAGACCTTCGACTTGAGAAAACCCTACAAGAAAAAGCCTAGGGGGGTCAAATCACATGAAATTGGTGACCAATTTACGTCACCTCTGCCAAAGATAACCTTGTCCTCGCTAGGGTTCAGTCGTGTAACTTTACATGGTCCATCAGTAACTAAATAATAAACAACAGATTTTACAAATGTCACTAAAACAACATAGTCACCACAGGCCGCCAATATCTACTCGCACCACTCGAAAAACCCTTTATTTGATTTTTGAATAAAATATAAAATCTTTTAAACTCATGAAACTTAGTGAAAACGTTTGTTTAACCAAAAGAATAAAAAATCCAAAGATCCATGAAAATGTCTAGGTATCCCGAGAGTGTTTTTAAAGAGGAAGAGTGGAAATTGTAGATAAACGACGAAGATATAAGATATGGTACGTGATTTAAAATTTTCATAAAACCAAAACAAAGAAGATAGAAACATTTTAAAAACGTAATAGTCCTTCTTAAAACTATAATTTTAAAAGCCAGCTCAGTTCAAATGTATGTTTCGTTTTGTTCGAGAAATTTTAATTTTGTAATTTTTATAACAAAATTATTATGTGAATCGAGGAACTGAAATTTTGAACATTTCTTGCCTTAGGTTCGACTCTCTGTAGTCAGAACCTGAAGAGGTATAGCAATATCAGTAGAGTAATTTATCACAAAATATTTTATTTAATTTTTTTTTTCATAATATTTATGTTTAAAATAAATACATAATTGCTGCGTTTTGTGTGAGTTTATCAAAAATATGTCTCTAAAAATAATATATTAAAATAATATCTTCATAAGAATGCATACATAATGTACATTTTGTGCGTTTCAAAGTGACTAAAAAATTCTTTTATACTGATTGTGCAAACCACAAATACGCATGTTGTGTTAAACGTGTTGCATAGGTTTTATAAGTAACAATTTCAAGCTTAAATGTATCATTTGGAATGTATGCGTTTATATATAAGGTTAATAAGATTTTAATACATGCACCGAAATAGACATTTAAATATCCATTAAAGTCTTTTATAACAGTAATAATTTCAATAAATTATTAAAATTTTCTGGAAATAACTGAAGATACGACTTTACAAAAAGTCAAACGAAAAAGATAATAAGTGAAAGTTTTATTTAATTGAAACTAAAATATAGTAGGTACTGTTTCTTTATTATTTTATTCATTTTACAATAAAAAATATATTTAAAATATAGAGTGTATTGGAAATATACAGTTGAGATTTTTTTCTTCATAGTTTCACTTACCATGGGCCAACGACAAGTCTCAAATCTGTATTTACATTTGTTTTAAGAAAACTTGTTTTTGTGGTTAAGTGTTTTGAAAATTCGTTAATGCAAAATGTTCCATAACATTTCTGCACTTCTGATGTATTTTAAAGAAATCTGGATAGCATAGCAAATATCGCTTTATTTTTGTTTAAAGTACTGCAAAATAGGTAGAATAAAATGTACCTGTTTCCAGTACTTTATATTCTAAAATTTTACCCTACTGTAGAAGTTTTTATCATTTACAAGGTCATTTAACGCGTTCATCAATGCGTTCATTGATTCCAAGTAGTTTTTTTTAAGTTAAAATTGAAAAAAAAAATAATCATAGCTGCTATCATTATAACTACACTTCACAGAAAAATGATTAAATTCAAAAGATAATTATAGAACTTTGGCAAATTCAAAACAATTTATCTAATCGTTTGCAACACATGTGCAATACTTTGACCGTAGCAGACTGTTTTCCATGGGTCAATTACCCTTTAAAGGTCTTATTAAAAAACAATTTAGTGTGTTATGTTTCCGGGTAAGACAGAGACTACTTGTATCTTCATTTTTCTTAAAAAATATTGATTCCTTAATTTAGGAAATAGGTATATAAGGTTTGTAAAAGTATTGATGTTTTTTTAAAAGCCTTGGGCAAGAGTTTGCTCGTATAAGCTTAAGATTAAATATTTTCAGGTTAAATGAAATAACAATTCTTCTTAATTATAAGAGTAAACATACACTCCGCTTCAACTGAATACGCACACAGTTTTTTTAAGGTATGTTGTTCATTTTTTTCAAACTTTGGGCCTTAATGTATCATTTGATAATGCTTACTGTTTGCTTGTAATGTTGAGAAAACAAATCAGAAAGAATAATTCAAAAAGTACCGTTATTTTTTCTCTCGCTCTCTTGCAAGGCGTTCCATATGGAAAAATACAGAATTTTTTTTGCGTCAACTGAATAGGCACAACAATCAAAATTGGAAATAAAAGCTAACGGAATGAAATTAAGCAAGTTTTTCCTTTAAATATTTGTTTATTGGTTATTTCTAGTAGTGGGTACTGACACCTTTATTGGTAATTACTTCATGAATTCGGTCCGGCATGCTCTTTAAGCAGTTCAGCAAAATTTCCCTCCAGGCTAATTTAATGGCTGCAATTAGGGATTCTCTGCCCTCAAACTGATGGCCAGACTCATAAACTTTTCGTACCAACTACCAACCATCCCAATACATTTTCTATAAGGTTCAGGTCGGCAGAGTACGGCGCCCAATGAAGCAATTCCACATTCTGGTCCTATATCCCATTTTGGACAATGCGCGCGGTGTGGATGGGGGCGTTGTCCTGCTGAAAAGTCCAGTTAATGGGTCCTTAAATATCCGCAAATTTAGGAAAATTTCTTTTCAAGATTCCTTTGTGGGTAAATGCAGACATTTTTGACTTTTGAACTTCAAGCTCAACAGTCTCATAGTAGTTTACTGAACCCCATACCATCACTCGACCTCCTCGACTATGATGCCGCGCTAAAAATCTTTCTTCTTTCCTCACATCGTGGAAATAATAATTACAACTATCAGAGCCATGAAATTTGAACTTTTTCTCATCAGAAAAAATGACGTGGTGCCATTCATTTTTCCAACTCACATGGAGTCTAAAAAATACTAAACGCATACCTTTTCCTTGCTCGTTTAGTGGTGGTTTCTTTTGAAGTTTCAATCGTTTTAAATGATTTGTACTGTTTATTACTCTACGGAATGTTGAAACGCTTGCAGTTACTCGGGCTTTTTGTTTAAATTTTACCGCAAAGTCACACGAATCAGAAACACATCTTAAAATTGCTCTTCGATCAATTGCAGTTGTTGTCGTTTTTTACTTCCTTTCATGTTTTTCCCTTATAAACTTTTATTTTTTAGGTGGGAATAAACAACACTAAGACTTTGTTCATTTTTGGTAGCTTTAGCACGTCCAGTTAGTCCTTGTGCTCTTAACAAATCGGTTTTAGCTCTTTCGACACTATTTAAAGCTTTTGATCTACCTATTTTTTTTAATTTCAATTAAACGGCTAAATTTCATTTAAAACACTTCAAATTTTGATTAAATGTGTCAATCATCTCAAAACTCTCATTAACAATGAAGATAATGGCCGATAATGATGGTGTACCTATTCAGTTGACGCAAAAAAATTCTGCATTTTTCCATATGAAACGCTTTGCAAGAGAGCGAAGGAAAAAATAACGGTACTTTTTGAATTATTCTTTCTGATTTGTTTTCTCAACATTACAAGCAAACAGTAAGCATTATCAAATGATACATTAAGGCCCAAAGTTTGAAAAAAAAAATGAACAACATACCTTAAAAAAACTGTGTGCGTATTCAGTTGAAGCGGAGTGTATAACGCCTACTTAATAACTACAATGGAATCCAGCTCCGATTCGTTAAGTTTCGTTTAATTAAGGAAATTCAATCCTTTAAGCAACAGCAATCGCTGGCTGGTTCTATTTTTTTATTTCGGTGGTGATTTATCTAGCAACTGGCACAAGTGTTTTTGAAAAAGTTCTACCACAAGGGATGTACTGAATGTGTAAGTTATACTCAGTTGGTCATGGTATGAGGAATATGCCAGAATACTATCCGCAGTAATCTCAGCAGCTATCAGTACTAACCCAACAATTAGTATTCCCTTTTGGATCGAAACAGATGTTAAGAAATGAAACACACACGATATTCATTTTTTTTTTATTTTGCATTAATTTTTTTATTTTGCACTAAGCAGTTTAATTTTATTGTATTGTATATAATATGTATGTTAGTTCAAAAATATATAATGCGAGTATAAAATACTCCCTAGAATACTCAAAGAAAAAAGTTATATATTCTTTCTTAACAGTATACTTGAGGAACAAATAAACGATAGCATACTTCTGGCATTGAAAGACGTAAGAAAGATTTCGTTCAACGTATCCACAAATTTATATGTATGTACTACATATAAATAGTTCAAAAGAAACACAGCTTAAAAATTGCAATATTTGAATTATAATTAAAAAAGGTCTTTAAACTCCATCGCATCATATACTTATATGATATCATGTGCCACACATGTAATTGTTAATAAGAAATCAAAACCCTCTAAATTGACATTATAACACTTTCTGAAATGTACGATTATTTTTGATGTGTAAACATCTTTCCCGGCGGTAGAGTGAATTGAAAACGTGTGTAAAACTTTTACGTCCCGTGTAACCCGTTACGGTTACACGTTCCGGTTACACGTTCCGGTTACACGTTCCGGTTACACGTTCCGTGTAGCAATCTACCTTACCGACGATTGCATTTAACACCATGTTTACATTGTTAATATTGGGTACTTACGACATCGTGTTTACATTGGAGACTTTGAGTACTGAAATCTCGATTTTATTAATTTCCATTGCTGGCTAGAACTTAATTCAATCCCTCAACATTTCTTCACCTCTCGACCAATTAGGCCTATTCTGCCACATTTGTTATTCTGCTATAGATTTTCTGTTATGAATCATAAAAGATTTCCACCTTAAAAGATCTTTTATGATTGGTATTCAGAGGTTCGAACTTTTATAAAAGTCTGTTAGGCTAGTCGCGCACTGGCAACTCTTTAATCACGCTCACACTCTTTTCTCCCTTGCGCTTATGGAAAACAGCTCAACTACTACGAATTAATTTTAGGCAATCGTTTAGTTTGTGTCAAATCACAAACTTTTTAGTTGCTCGAATCGAGTTAAGTTAAGTGCGCGGTATCCCATATAAGCCCATATGTTTCATTTTAGCAACTAAACAGTTGCGAAACTAAAAATTGAGGGTGCTTTCATAAATGCATGGTTGCCAAAGTCTGACGAATGCATAACTTTCATAAATGCAAATGATAAATGTCAGATTTTCATAAAAGCAAAACGCAAATATTTGCAGCGCAAATGTGCAACTATAAAAACTCACATGCAATCTGAATTTCTTTCTTAATGAGAGAGACAGGTATATAATATAAATGATTTCCTTTCCTTTATTGTTCCATCTGTCTATTTCTTTCCCTTGAAAATTCAAAGTTCAATTGAAAACAGTAACAAACGGCACCACAACATTGTTCTGGCTCAAAATAAAGGTAAATGTTTGCAAAAAACTAAAATATTGTTCTAAAAAATTGACATATGACGAAAATCAAGAAAAAGTGTTCATAAATGCAGCGTAAAACAAATGCGCAAATATTTTGTATGACTTTAATATGATTGCAATTGATCGCATGTAAACAAAGCAACCATGCATTTATGAAAACACCCTGAATGTGCGCGCCTGGCCTAAGGATACAAAAATAATGAGCTAAAATGACATTTACAGTCAGTATGCAAAAAACACATCTGTCAAATTCAACGTTAGGTTCTTAGGTAAGACAGAACCAAAGAAAGAAATGGCTAACATTGACCATTGTATATATAATCTATAGTACTCTCATGAAGAAGAACGAACCATTGTATATATAAACTATAGTACTCTCATGGAACAGAAAAAAGTGTTATGGAATACACTCTACCGAGGGCGCTGTCGTAGGAAAATATTGTCGTGGAGACTTTTGATTTAGGGTGGGGTAGTAATTGAGAAAGAGCGAGAAAATTTTATCAGCACTGGCAATGAGAAAGACGAGAAAGAGAAAATAAAATTTGTTTTGTATCATTTTCCTTTTGAGGGATCTTCTGTGTGTTTTGTTGTTATATTTTTTTTTTGTCAAGAATATTTGTTTTGTTTTTGCTATTTCATACGCAACAAAGCAACGTTGTTCAATTTCGGCATATCTAACCAAAATACAACGTTGCTTTTTATTTGTATGGACACACATACCTATTTGAATAGATTTAAGTAGGAATAATTTTGAAAATTGATTCTTGATAGGATTAGGCTTTTTTTCAATTTTAGTATATCTACATAGGAACTTTATCTTAATATATTAGGTAACTTACCTATGTTGATTGCAATTATTATTATTTTTGTTATTCAAAAGTATAATAATTGGTGTAATTTTGAAGAAAAAAATAATAATTGCTATCAACTAGGTATTTTAACTGCCTACATTAGATGCAGTGGGTGGTAAGGTAGTGGAAATTGTTTTTTTTTTGCAATTAATATAGTTATGTACATATATAGGTATAAAACTATTTCTTTAAGCAAATCTAATAGGTACGTATACCTATATTTTTATTAGAGAAAATAGCTTTTAAATAAATGTATATACCTATATAAAATGGTATGGTAGAAAATAATTTTGATTACAAAAAAAATATTTTTATGCGTTCATGGGTATTTATATAATTAAAAATAAAAAAAAGAAATTTGATAAAGGTATAGACCAGTTTTTAAAATTTATTCATATAAACTTTGTTTGCAAAAAATAAAGAAAATTTTTAATACTTTTTATGTGTGTATAAACAATTTCAAAAATGTATAAATATTTACATAAGGCAATTGTGAAAAAAATTAAATAAGTTTTTCGAGAAAAAAATAATTTCAGAAAACTTAAATTAATTAAAAAAAAAATTAAAATAAATAGAATAAAATTATTATTGACATAATAGGTATTTTAAAAAAATCAGATACCTTTTTTGGAAAAAATATTTTGTATGCATTTACATATTGCTCATAAGCAATTTTAGAAAAATTAAAAAAAAAAGAAATTTGGTGTCAATTTTAAAAAATTATTGATGCACCCCACATGAAAAACTTTGAAAATAAAAATAAACATTTTTTTATAAAAAATAGTTTTTATCCATATATTTTGTAAAAAAATAAGATATTTGCCCTGCGAATTTTGAACAAACAAATATTTATTTTAATGTTTGTCTACGAATTTTCATCAAATTTGGAAATTATTAATTCATTAAAATAAAAATTTTGTTTTTTTTTTTGTATTTTGTTAATATAAATATAAAAGGTACGAATTTATGCAAACAAAGTTTAATAAACCTTTTATTATTAAACTAATTTTAAATATAAGAAATTTCTTTAAAATTGTTCTAGAAAAAAATTTGGGATATTAATTTGAAGTATTTAAAAATAAAGATTCTAGGAAATATTTTCAAAAATTAATCGCTCAAACTTTTTCAAGACATTGATTTTTCAAAAACAATTTTTTTAGATAAAAAAATATTTTTTCGTTTTCTCTATCATCGTAAAGTCAACTTTGATCAAAATCTCGAGTTAAATTTTTTCCACATAAAAATATTGAGCCGTTTTTGAGATATCGAATTTTCCGAGAAAAAAAATACTTTTTTTCCAAAAATTAAAAAAATACTTTTTTCAAAGCTTTGAGACGCAATGTTTTTAAACTTTTTGGAAGCATCTCTATACAAAATTTCGATAATGAGAAAATTGTCAAATCTCAAAATTTGAAAAAATGGTTCTATGGTAGGTACAAGCTGTAATATCTTAATTTCAAAATTTAAATTAAAGATCATACAAAGAAAAAAAATGTATTAAAATTCCAGGCGCCGTTTTCGATAAAAATACGATTTTTGAAAACCATTTTTTAATTTTTTTTTTTCATTTGTATGGTGGGTACCTTTATTTTTAGGTAAAATAAATTTTTTTTCTCACATCTTGTAGATTATATTGATAAACTTTTACTTATCAAGTTTAAAAAAAATCTAGCATGGGGTTTTCGAAATATTTAGTTGTGAAAAGTTTAATTTAAAAATCCAAAATTTTTTGTTTTGAAAATCTTAATACACAATTCTATTTAAGTTTTTGGGGAGCTTTAGCAAAAAGAAATGATCGAAATCGGTTGTACCGTTTTTGATACAATGAAAAACAAAAAAATGGTTCCATGGGGGGTACAAAAAATACTCATTTTTTGAAAATTTTTTTTCAACCATTACCTTAAAATAAATAACCACTGCCAATCGCACAGACAATGATTATGAGAAAAAAACACGAAAATTTATTGGCAATTAATGTAGAATGCTGCTCAAACACCTATACATATCCATTTGCCTCAAAAAAACGGCTGAAATATGAAAAAATAAGACATGGTTGCCACATTTAAAAATCGCCATGTTAATTATTTTAGCAGAAATTGTTTTTTTCTGATTTAGTAGTTGAAGTTTACCTATTACAAATTAACCAAAAAAAAAATACATTTAATACATACATATATTTTTCTTCCATTAGAAGTAAAAAATGTGAAAATATTTTTTTTTTTTCGAAAAACAAATGTTTATCTTTAAATGCGATTTGCGGCTAAACGGAGCTTCGTAGACCCCCCAAAGTTGACATCTTCTAACGTGATTTCTGGCTAAACTAGGCATCTTAGCGAGTTAAAAATTGCATACTCGTGATGTAGGGAGTGATGTATCACATGTTTTTTTTTCTAATTGATAAAATTTTAGCCAAAATTAAAGTTTTCAAAATTCTTCATTTTGAAACTCTACTTCTCCAAATTCCGCATTTCGAAACTCTACTTCTCAAAATTCTGCTTTTCAAATTGTACCTATTAAGTTTTCTGCATTTCAGAATTCTACTTGTCAAAATACCTTTTTCAGAATTTTACTTTTTAAGTTTTCAGCATTTCAAAATTTTCTTTCCTAAAATTCTGCATTTCAAAATTCTGCATTCCAAAATTCTACTCTTCAAAATTTTAGCTTTCAATATAATTTTTCTGTATTTCAGAATAATACTCAAGACTCCAATTCTTAAAATTCTGCATTTGAAAAATCTGCCTACAAAAATAATTAGGTATCTATCTATACAAAATAATTGTTCTGAGTGGTAACCGTTTAAGAATTCGTCTATTTGAATATAAATCCTATATTTGCTCCAATATACATTCAAACAGCGAACGAAAAAAATCAAACCAAACAATATACCGTTTTTTCTCTATGCGTGAAGCAAAAAATGCCACCTCATACTTATTTGTATAGAAAATTGATAAAAAGAAAACAGAAAATAGCTTTATTGTCGTCGCTTTGTTCTGCACCTTCGGTTTGCTCTTACCGAAAATATTATCACCCCTTCCTGATTATCGTCTGTCCTTACTCTCCACAACTCTACGTAAAAAGTTATGGAATACGCTCGTATGGTGCCGCATCGTTCGTTCCTCTTCATGAGAGTACTATAGTTTTTATATACAATGAACGAACGACGCGCCGCCTGGACTACCCAACTTTTCTCGTAGAGTTGTGGAGAGTAGGAACGGTCGAGAATCAGGAAGGGGTGATAATATTTTCGGTAAAAGCAAACCGAAGGTGCAGAACAAAGCGACGACAAGAAAGCTATTTTCTGTTTTCTTTTTATTAATTTTCTCTACAAATAAGTATGATGTGGCATTTTTTGCTTCACGCATAGAGAAAAAACGGTATATTGTTGGAATGAAGGTTTGATTTTTTTCGTTCACTGTGTTGTATGTATATTGGAGCAAATGTATGATTTTGATTCAAATACACGAATTTTTAAAGGGTTACCACACAGAACAATTATTTTGTATAGATAGATAATTATTTTTGTAAGCAGATTTTTTAAATGCAGAATTTTGAGAATTAGAGTTTTGAGTATTAGGTATTCTGAAATACAGAAAATTATATTGAAAGCTAAAATTTGAAGAGTAGAATTTTAGAATGCAGAATTTTGGGAAATAAAATTTTGAAATGCAGAAAACTCAATAAGTAAAATTTCGAAAAGCAAAATTTTGAAAAAGGTATTTTAAGAAGTAGAATTCTAAAATGCAGAAAACTTAATAAGTAAAATTTGAACAGCAGAATTTTGAAATTCAGAATTTTGAGAAGTAGAATTTCGAAATGCAGAATTTTGAGAAGTACAGTTTCAAAATGCAGAATTTTGAAAACTTTTATTTTGACAAGTAGTAACATTGAAAACTAAAATTTTATCAATTAGAATCTTGAAATTCAGAATTTTGAGAAGAATTTCAAAATGTAGAATTTTGAAATGCTAAATAAGGAAAAAAGAACCAACCAATGGATTGTATGTGTAATCAATTTCCACTCAAACAAATATGTTTCAATTCATAGTACCTATGTATGTATTTTAATTAAATAAGTAGGTATCTCATATTAAAAAATTACTATAGATTTTGTAAAATAACTTTTTTCAAAACTAAATGTTTGTTGGTAAAATCTACAAACTGCAACTGTTTTTTATATATATGGGGTTTCTTTTATCTTTTCAATATACAAATTAAAGCATTTCCATATTTATCTTCAAATAAAAATTCGTTGTGGTTTCAAACAAAAAAAAAATATAAATATTTTTTTTTCTCAAAAACTGTTCGATGGATTTAAAAAAATAAAAATGTAAAAAAATTATACTTTATACTTCATTATACTTTTGAATAACAAAAATAATAATAATTGCAATCAACATAGGTAAGTTACCTAATATATTAACATAAAGTACCTACATAAATGTAGATATACAAAAATTCAAAAAGGCTAATCCTTTCAAAAATCTTATCTGAAAATTATTCCTACTTAAATCTATGCAAATAGGTGTGTGTGTCCATACAAATAAAAAACAACGTTGTATATTGGTTAGATGTACGAAATTGAACAACGTTGCTTTGTTGCGTATGAAATAGACAAAACAAAACAAATATTCTTGACAAAAAAATATAACAACAAAACACAGAAGATCCCTCAAAAGGAAAATGCTACAAAACAAATTTGATTTTCTCATTCTAGTCTTTCTCATTGCCAGAGCTGATAAAATTTTCTCGCTCTTCCTCAATTACCACCCCACCCTAAATCAAGTCTCCTTCATTTTTCCCGCCGATAGCGCCATCAGTAGGATGTATTCCCCAACTTTTTTTTCTGTTCCATGGGAGTACTATAGATTATATAAATACAATGGATTTACTAATTAGAGTAAAGAGCGCGAATTTAAACTTAAATTATCGCATAGGGATCTTAATGAATTTTTTTATAGAGATGCTTCCAAAAAGTTTAATAACAATAACATTGCATCTCAAAACTTTGGAAAACATATTTATTTAATCACTCCATTTTTTGTTTCTTTCGTTCCTTATTTTGCATTTCAAAATTCTATATTTTGAAATTCTACTTCTCAAAATTATGAATTTCAAGATTCTAATTGATAAAATTTTAGTTTTCAATGTAACTACTTGTCAAATTAAAGTTTTCAAAATTCTGCATTTCGAAATTCTACTTCTCAAAATTCTGCATTTCAAAATTTTACTTACTAAGTTTTCTGCATTTCAAAATATTATTTCCCAAAATATCGCAATTAAAAATTCGACTTCTGAAAATTCCTTTTTCAAAATTCCGCTTGTCAAAATTTTACTTATTGAGTTTTCTGCATTTCAAAATTCTACTTCTTAAAATACCTTTTTCAAAATTCTGCTTTTCGAAATTTTATTTCCCAAAATTCTGCATTCTAAAATTCAACTCTTCAAATTTTAGCTTTCAATATATTTTATCTGTATTTCAGAATAATACTCAAAACTCTAATTCTCAAAATTCTGCATTTAAAAAATCTGCTTACAAAAATAATTATCTATCTATACAAAATAATTTTTGTGAGTGGTAACCCTACATTTGCTCCAATATAGGTACATACAATACATTGAACGAAAAAAATCAAACCTTCATTCCAACAATATACCGTTTTTTCTCTATGCGTGAAGCAAAAAATGCCACATCATACTTATTTGTAGAGAAAATTAATAAAAAGAAAACAGAAAATAGCTTTCTTGTCGTCGCTTTGTTCTGCACCTTCGGTTTGCTTTTACCGAAAATATTATCACCCCTTCCTGATTCTCGACTGTCCTTACTCTCCACAACTCTACGTAGTCACGTCGTTCGTTCCTCTTCATAGAGTACTATAAATTATACATATACAATGCAATGATTCATGATACGTAGAGCGTCAACCGTCAACGTCAACGTTAACGTAGCTATTTTCTCGTTTTGATTCATTATATGTATATATATATTTTTCCACTCAAGAGTGAACAGTGAAGTACGAATGGTCCATAAAAATATAAGATACAATAGGTATATGTAGATATAAATTTCACAGATAATAAGCAATAAAGCACATCAATATTTTCATCTCAAATTCTATAATATTGTTGGACAGCAGCTGGTCTAAAAATCTGAATTTGCTGTGAATAAATTGTCTTTGTGGATTTTTGATTGGATTCCAGTTTCTTTCCCATTCCTGCCTTCATTTTAAAATTTGCATTAAAAAAAGTCAATATATGTAGGTATGTATGTATGTATGTTTATTCAAATTTTTAATTTAATTTCCAAGCCAAGTTTTTGACTACTGCACTTTTAAGAGTGCAATTAAGTCCAAAACAATTTTTATTTTGTTGGAAAATTTGATGTCTCAAAAACGGCTCAGTATTTTTTTTCGAACTTTAATTTCCATTCGTACAGTAATAAAAACTTAAAGCTGGTGTACCTTACTTTTTTCTTGAAAATGTTTTAAAATTTTTGTAGGTATATTAAAGCTTATTTTTTTAAAGAAACCACTACAAAAACATAATTTTTGTCCTTGCATAAGTTCATATTTTCATAGCATTCTATTTTTATCTCTTACTACTAATAGAACTAAAAAATTAATTTTATCTTTTTGAACAGTTTTCTCTAATAACATTCGTTTTTAAAATTCCTAGTCTATTACATAGGAGTAAGTTCGTGCGAACCAGTCGTTCATTTTATTTCTCTTCGTTTTTAAGACTAAAAATAATGGTATGTACTTACACTCAGGGAAAAACAATAGTAATGCCAAAAGTTTTATACTTTCTCTCAAGAAAATATGTAGGTTAAAATCTGCCCAACAACTACATATTTATTTTAACTTAAAAGAATAAAGTGTTGTTTAAGTCTTGACAGCTTTTATTTTAAAACCAAAAATAAAGTTCTCAAAATGCAACAACTTTTATATTTAAAACAAGAATATTATTTTCAATACACGAAGAATAAACATTTTTGTCCCAAAAACTAATTTTATTTTTATTGTTACGATTAAAAACGTAAATTGTTGTTATAAGAACCATTTCTCTACTAATAATGAAGAATTTTAATTCTTGCCCCAAGGACCTATAAAAATGTTCTTCGGATTCAAAAAACATAAAGAGTATTTTCAAAACCCTATCGCTTTTTACAAAATTATTTATTTTAAAGGTATTCCCCTTAAAGTTTAAACAGTCCAACTGATGACCAACAGATAATTGTGTAAATAATTGACGATAATATGGAAGCGTAGATAAATCAAATGCCCACGATTCATTTGTTTTTGAATTATTTTTTTCAAAAAAGGCATTTTGAAGAAATGTATGAGAAAATTGGAGACTACTTTTAATGATAAAGTCAAAGGAACATTAATTCGAGAATTCATGACGTGGCAATACTGTATAAATGACTGGTGTTTACTTTCAAACCTAAAGCACCAAAAATATTCCATGGGGCAAATTTCACGAATAACATTACAATAATGTATAGGTACCATAAAACGATATTTTGGTTTTAAGGATTCCTTAAAGAATATAAAATAAATTATGTTGTTTTATTAAAACACTTAATTCATTTAAAATAACTTCATCAAAGCAATCAAGAGTAATAATATCAATATAATTTGACAAATTTAATCAAAAAAAATAAAAACTGGATCATCCTCTTCAATTAAGTCTCCTATCATTAGCAAAATATAATGCAGAAAAGTTTTCATTTCCGCTGCACTCATTTTAATGCCTACGTTTTTTATTTGGTTTATATCGATAGGACGACTAACATTTCCAACAAAGCGTTAACCATGAACAAACATTTGTTTTTGATAATTGAATCATTCTAAAGTGAATCTTTTTTTCTCAAAAATGATTCAAAATTTTGGACAAGTTATATTTAGCAACTCTCAAAAAAATATCGTCACAAGCTTTATTTTCAGTGGCATGGAAATTTGTCAAGGTATTTCAAATTGAATTTTCTCTTACTGATAATGTTATTTCAGATTGTCGAATATCAGGACCCATTTCTTCTCGATAAATACAACATTACGAAGACTTTCGGAAAACTCAATACCGTCATGCTGACATTCATTCTTATTACGTGTACATATTCTACAATAATACCGTGCGTTAAAACCTGGAACAAAGCCTAAGACTTCATTCAAACCTAAATATCCCCCAATATTTGTCCAAGAATGAAAAAAATTTTTGTGTTTTCACCATCAACGTTCAAACTTATCCCATTTGTATACAAATCTTGCATTTTACTAGGTTTTGAAGTGAAAGTGTTTCCAAAATGGTTCTTATCTTTGGATTTAATAAAGCCAAAAACAAAAATATTATTTATGTGGGATAATTGGTGTTGAGGAATGACGGGAACTGTATAATAAATGCCACAAATGGAATCATTCACCCTTATTACCATAGTCGTTTTACTAAAACGCCAGTAAAACGACAAGGCTCTAGAAACGAAAATTGGAATTTTATTGAAACAACTAACTATCGTTATAATGCTTAGAAAAGTGAAGAACATAGAGAATGCTACCCTTTTCGTATTATTTAAACCCAAAATGTGGTCTCTGGAGCCTTCTCATTTTAAAGGCGTTTTAGAGGAAGTTAGGGTATTGTGGTATACATGTTTGTTTTTTTGACTTAACAGAAAAAGTTATGAAACAAATGCTCCTAAATTTGGTAGATTTTACCAAAAACATATAAGCTACCAAGTGATTTCTTTTTGTCGAATTCTAACAAAAACTAACAAAGATTTTGACAAAATATTGATATAACCTCTAAATCGTCACTTTTGAAAGTTAAAGGGTAATGTGGTACACTATGCTGTCTATTGTGGTATACTTTACAACATTACCCAGTAGATTTTTTAAATGTGTGTGAAATCTCAAATTTCCTACTTTTTTCATTCCTCACAGTATGATTTCATGTCCTTTGAATCTCATTTTCTTACTTCAACCCTTTTAGACATTTTAACGAATGAATCTTTAGAAAAAACACAAATAGCCAAAAAAAGAAATAAACTTTTATGATGGGTAAAGTGGTATACTACCACAGTAGCCACGGCTAGTATACCACATTACCCGAAACTGTATATTTTTACAAAAATAAATAATAAAATATAAAATAAACACCTTTGAACAAAACTAACTGTTGTTTTTCGTAGATGATTAATTAAGTTTTGTAAAGAATTTATAAACTAGCCTGAAACACAACTTTTGAGAGCACACAAACACTTTTTGTTTGACCCAAAAAAAAACTCAACTTCACGCAATAACCCTTCTCAAATATTTGCTTGAGATATACGAAGATTTCTGACTTGATTGAACACGAGTACTTAGTTTTATTTATATTACCGTCCGCTAAGGTAAAAACCGTTGAAGAAACATGCTTAGTTTTTGAGAAAACTGCCTATACCACATTACCCGCCTATACCACATTACCCCAAGTTACTCTATTAAAAAAGGGTGATTGTGAGATCCATGACCATCATTTATTTGAAAAGAATCAAAATATAAAAATAAAGGTAGAATCGTTTTGTCTCCAAATTGTTCGGATTTCGATCTCCATAAGTTTCCCATTATAAAATGGTTTAATTTATTTGCGGATTTTATGTTTTGAACATAATCAATAGTATTTTTTAAGACGTTTGGAGAGTCGAAATATTTTTTTAATTGAAAATGAACATCAGAATGGCAACCTTCGAAAATTTTTTCTTTTAAAGTCGGATTTCCATTAACAAATACTTCATCCATCTGTATAGCAATAGTAAATAATTTTTGTGGTTTAAAAATTTGCAAGGCTTCAATTTCTTTAAATAACTTGTATTCAAATGATATGTCTTTAAAAGGATTTCTAAGCAAAGTTAGTATTGTTTTGTATTGTACTCTTAGCAATGTATCAATGAAAGGAAAAAAAATCACTTAACAAACTGCTTAATGGCTCTAAAATTTCCCCTTCTATTGTGTATTGAATCTCAGGAATACTTTTCATAGTTACGTTTGATTTCATGTGAAGATTAAGGGCGAAAGATATATTAGCTGTTGACATATTTTTTTGTATTTTATCAATTTTAATACAGTTTGAATTTGTCAACAAATTTGGTGAAATTGTTGAAGTCGAACATGGTTCGAAAGAGTGACATGAATCTTGAAAGAGCATTTCTATTTGTTCGTATTTTAAGTTGTTCTAAGCATTCGTTTTCAGGAAAAGAATTCGTTCTATAAGTACCATGTTTCATAATATGAGATCTAAATTTATATACATACCTACATAAGTATGTTTTGAAAAAATTTGTTGCATAAATTAAATTTACATAAGTATTGATAGCTTGGGGGAGTTTTATGTTTGCGTTTTAAATGTTGAATTAAATCTTGTGACAGTTGGAATGTTTCCTCACATATAGAGCAAATATGTATGTGCTTTTATGTACTGGGTATGTTTATTTTGAAACATTTTCCAATTTTGAAATTTTATTTTTTATTTTCGGAACCTTTTCATCCGAAGAAATCTCATAAATGTACTCTTGTAAGAACATACACACTAATTGCGCTTTCTTAAAAATTTAAAAAAAAATTTGGGGAGAGTACGATAACTTGGCCGCCAAGATTTGATAACGGGTTTTTGTAGAGGGGTCAAAAACAAGCACTTTTTACTATGGGAGGGGGGGTCTATCTCCCCCCGTTTAGGAGGTAGGGGCACTTTTAGAAAAAATGGCTTAAATTGAAAACAAAAATATTAAAAAAACAATTGTGCAAGGTTAATTACGATTGATAGCAAAAATTCGGCACTCGGAGGAACGTTGATGTTTACACATCTTAACCGTGAGTCCCGGCACTCACACTTTTTTTTTTTTTTTCTTCATTCTTACTTCTATAGTATGACTTTTACGGCCAATTCAATATCACTCCGATTTATCTTAAATTAATTCCCAAGCGTCGATTTATTCATTTTTAAAACTTTCATATCTTGTAAACCTTATCTTAAAAGTACTTACCCTTTTAACTTGTCAACATCTTTCTTGAGTATTAAATAAAAAACAAATATAAAAATACGTTTAACGTATATACCGAAAATTCGTACGATTGAAAGATGTATGGTGAATTTTCAAGAAGAAAGTAACACCACAAATTTCAATCACCTCAGTTTCTTGTATTCAAAATGCTGTTATTGTGCTGTGATTAATTTTGTTTTTGACTGCGATGTTTTAACGCCTAAAAGTATGTTTGATTATTTATTTTTGCATACCTTAAGACAAATAATAAGAAATAAAATGCACGGTTTGAAGTCACATACACATGTACATACATCTATATTATAATTGCTCCTTATGTAGTATGGTTGTATATAATTAGATAAAAATTTCCAAATGCATGAAATTATTTTTTTTTTTAAATTGCTAAACCTTTAGTAGTGTGAGCTTAGAAAATAATGCTATTCTTGATTTTTTTTTTGGATTTCTAAAGAGTTTAAGTTTTGATTTGCAATGTTTTAAACTTTTTAGAAGTTTATGTACCTATGCAACATTAATTTAAATCCGTTATGACGATAATGAGAAATTTCATAATTTGAATTTTTATTGAATGAATCCTACAACTTAAGCGAAACAGACAAAATTTATAAAAATTCTAAAAAATAATATTTTCGAAAACAATTTTTTGACATTTTTATAGTGGTTAATATTAGTTTAAGATAACAGAACAGTTCCTTAACGTATATTTGATAGTGTTAAGAAAATTGAGCATTCAAACTTTTTAGGAGCTTTAGTATAAAAATATGATCAAAATCAGTTGGACCGTTTTTGAGGACATCGAGAAAATGGTTCTAAAAGAAATACCATTGACATTTTTTGACGATAAGCTTTATTTTACCTAAGTAAATGCTTTCTTAAACTCCAAAAAAAATGTATGTAGAGAAGAAAAAAAACATTTAGGTAAATAATAAAAAAACATACCATATATCGTAATTATAAGAGTCATGACGGCTGTCGACAGAAATAAAAACATAAAACTACGAAATAATTGTGTTTTTTTAATCGTAATTTTACAAATTAATTTAAAATTTTATAATTTTTGTAATTAAAAAACATTAAAATTAGTATATCGGCACTTATTTATTAAACAAAATATAAATACAATAATTTCATTCGAAAAATATTAATTATGTAATATACACTCATATTATTTACAACATAATGTAGTATTTTTATTTCTATTTACATAAATTTGAATAAACTTAATTTTCAATATAATATTCGTTGTTTGCATCAATATCACTATTAATTTCAACATTCCACATTACTTATCTTATGCTAGCTACACACGAGGCAACCGTAGAAGCAACGTGTTACAGCAACGTGTTTCGTTTGTTCACTACACACGAGGCAACTGTTGCCGCAACCACAGTACAGTTGGAGCAACCGACCGAAAATATCAAAACATTTTGATATTTCTGGCAACGGTTGCAGCAACTCAAAATTAATCGGCAACACAGCTACACACGATGCAACCGTTGCTTCAACATGACCGTGTTGCTGCAACGGTTGCCTCGTGTGTAGCTAGCATTATGATTTTTGAATATTACAACAACAACTTGAATGAACTACCACTAAGTGTGTTTTTTATTTTGGTTTTGGTGGTTGCTGATATCTTCGCAAATTGAGTTTCTACTTCTCGATAAAGTCAGCAAGCTGTATGGGAGGGCAGTCTTTGAAACTAATCCTCAAATTTATTGACATTTGACAAGCGCTTCAGCTCTCTCGAAATAAGTTTTTGAAACATCTTGTCCTTGAAAGAGTAAATAAGTACTTACCCAAAAGCTTTTTATCAGAAAATTTTACTTCGAATCTTTATTGATGGCTCACGAATACTCGTATGTTGTCATTCTATTGATGAGGTGCAAAACTTAAAATTGAGTGTCGAATGCAATATGTTTTAGTTTTCAAACTTTTGAACTTGTTGAAATAAAAATTAACTTTTTTTTTTATAATTAGCACACAATCAAAGGTTTTTTGTATACCCTTAATATGTCAGAGACGCAGCGTGAGCATTAGGAAAAAAGGGAGGGGTTAGAAAAGAGGTGTCGGTGTACATTGATTTTGAATTCTTGAACATTGCAATGACTGGGAAAGACAGAGCGTGGTAAGGAATTCCACATTCGCGTAGTACGGCTAAAAAACGAATCTCTGTACTTCACAGTACGACCGAAGTTGGGCTCGAGGGTAAATTGATGGGCATTCCTAGAAGTGCGAGTATTACGGTTGAATTGTTTAAGGGGAGGAATGCAACTGGCTATTTCACTAGAGCAAAGTCCGTTAAAATAACGGTAAAAAAGGGTGAGGCAAGAAACATTACGACGATGTTGGAGTGACGTAAATGAGCCAATGATGTT